>ML431864.1:18090-42022 GCA_005239525.1 Nicotiana knightiana
GGGGGGGGGGGGAACTTCCCCTTAGGATTTTGGTACTGTTTGATACATGAGCTCTGTGTACGTGAGGTGACGAGTACATACACGGGATATTTGTTGCAAAACTCCATTTTCACTACATCATACTCTGTTTTCTCCTTGTTTCAACTGCACTAGCATGTGGGACTACCTTGTTTAGATTAGAGAAGCATTCCATTGTGTTTTTACCGTCTATTTGAACTTTGTGCAGAATGTTTAGTGAAATTCCTATTTTCCTTGGTTTGAACTTAGCCTAAACTGTAGGGTTCCTCCTGTAACTATTTTTTTATTGGTTTAGCTGCATATTTACAATGGGACTAAGGAACGATACTTCGGGAGATCCCCCTGTATTGCATATTTACTTTGGGACTACAGAACGATATTCTGGGAGATCCCCCTGTACTGCATATTTACTTTGGGACTACGGGACGGGATCCCGGGAGATCCCCTGTTGAACTGTTGAATTCTGAGCTGTGTCTTCCTTATTTGTTCATTGTTTCATTTCAGTCTTATTATTTTGATATCTCTGATGTTCTTACTTCATTATGTATATATATTCCAGTAGGGCCCTGACCTGACCTTGTCATTACTCGGCCGAGGTTAGGCTTGGCACTTACTGGGTTCCATTGTGGTGTACTCACACCCTTACTGCAAATGTTTTTTTTGTGTGCAGATCCAGGTACCTCTCGTCCGCCTCAGTATTAGTCTAGCAATAGCAGCCACCGGAGACTTCAAGGTATATCTGCACGCGTCCGCAGATCCTCGGAGTCCCCTTCTATCTTTTACTTTGTTTGCCTCTTGTACTTCTTTGACTCCTTGTATAGCAGACTATAGATAGATTTGGTAGAGCTCGTGACTCATGGTTCCAAGTTTTGGGAAGTGTTGTGGATAAATTTACGTACTGATCTTACTTGTATATGCCGATCGGCATTTTACTATTATATGGTCATTATCAGAGCTTAGTAGTTTCTTCGTTTTTCTTCTTTATCTCTGTTATTTCAAATGTTAATAGGATTACCTAGTCGTAGCGACTAGGTTCCGTCACAACGTACTTCAGAGGAGGAAACTAGGTCGTGACAACTACCGATCGATTTTGGTCGGTATTATTGATAAATAGCTATTATTTGAAATCTACATATATTTAATAACACACACACACACACACACACATATATATATATACACACACACACACATACATACACACATTTGTATACATGCAGAGTCTCGAATGTTTTATTCTCGATCACCTTATTAGTACATTGCTAGGATACTTCATCAGTGGAACAATTGTACTTATCTTAGAGTATCTAGTCACTTAAAATTAAGATTAATAATGCAGGTACATGATAAATAAAATTTCTAAAATGTTCACTTAAACTTCAAGATTTATTTTCTTATTTATTAACCAATCAAGCATTCGAGCGCTGCAAATGGACAATTGCGAATAAATTAAAGTATCAACGCTTGTCATATACATGTAAGTGTAATTGTCATAAATGAATAAAATCATACACTCTGTTATAATCTATTACACGTATACGGATATGAAGTGTAATTTATATGAAAGTGCACAAATGATAAACATTATATATATAATTGGTCATGTGTAATTGATATAGTCGTTGTATCCAATATGCTATGACACACTTAGTGTCTTAGTAAATAGATTATAAAGTATATCAGATGTAGTGCTATATATAAATATTATAATATATTATTTTATTACGATCTTTAAACACAAAATCGATCGGTATCAGGAGCAAGTTAATTAAAAAATATTATTAAGGTGCAAATTAAGAAAGTAATCCTATATTAAGTGTGCAAAGTGGTAAGAACAAAATTTTTTGATAAGTATTTAATAAGAAAGTATTATTAAATTTTTTAAAATTTAGTTTCAAACCGATTTCAATCAGCATTTGTGAGATTAAACGGTATATATATACATATATATATATATATATATATTTTTTTTTTTTTAACAATATCGACAAAAATTTCCGACCGAAATCGGTCGAAAATCTGTTAATTAGACGACCCCAGACATGTTTATTTATATTTTTCACCTTTTCCCGCTCTCTCTTCCATGTCCTTCCCCACAAATTGTTGGCCTAATCCCACCTAAAATTAAGTCACCCAGTGTAACGACCCGACTAGTCGTTTTGAGAAATTGCACTTTGCTCGCTGGTTTGAGGGCATGAGTAGCTCCGTATAATGTATTAAGACTTGCGTGTATCATCGGTTTTGGTTTTCAGGCATTTCGAAATTAGAGTGGAAGAATGAATTTTATGTTTGAATCTTTAAGTTGGAAGAGTTGTCCAAGTTTGACTTTTGTGTATTTGACCCCGGATCAAAATTTTGATAGTTCCGTTATAAATTTGAAGGTTTGGAAATGTAACCACCCCATTGTCCGTTTTGTGAATTTATGTCTCGTACGGCGGCATAAGGTTTTGAATAGCTTCGTATTATGTTTTATGATTTGTGTGCGTGGCTGAGTTCAGTTATCGGGTGATTCATAGTCTATTTGGAAGATGGATTCTAGTTTTGAAAGCTTAAGCGGTAAAGGAAACTTTTGTGTAAACAACTCCAGAAAAGGGTTTGGATGGTTCCGACAGCCTCATACGATGATTTTGGACTTAGGCACGCGTCTGGATTTTGATTTGGAGGTTCGTAGGGTAATTTGAAGCATTTCGGCGAAAGTTGAATTTTTGAAGGTTGAGAGGTTGACCAAGAGTTGAGTTCGGTGATATCGAGGTCGGAAAGTTATTCTGAGAGTTGGAACAACTCCGTTATGTCATTTGGGACTTGTTCGCAAAATTTGACGTCATTCCGGGTTGGTTTGATAGGTTTCAGCGCGAGTTTCTGAAGTTGGATGATTTGAAAGTTCATGAGTTCGACTCATGGTAAAATTCATAGTTTCAACGTTGTTTGATGCAATTTGAGGCCTCAACTAAGTTCGTATCGTGTTTTAGGAGGTGTTAGTATTTTTGGTTGAGGTCCCAAGGGCTCGGGTGTGTTTTGGCTGGGCCACGTGCCATTTCCTTCTATATTTGGACTGCTGATCTACTAGTGTCTGAATTCCTTAATAGAGTTCGCGTCAATTCCTCCGTGTTCGCATAGTGTAGATTTGGAGGATGAATTATTTGTTCTTCGCGTTAGCATGCTTCAGTCTGCGATCGCGTAAGTCTGGTTTCCCCTTCAAGGTGTTCGTGCTTATGTGTCCGCGTTCGCGTAGCGTAGGCTCAACTGGTTCTCTTTCGCGATGGCATTCTCCATTTCGCGATCGCGTAGCACATTGTTGGGGTCATGAATGCTTTTCTTCTTCACAATCGCATGTACCTGTCCGCGATCGCATAGTGCACTTACATGCAGTGGACCTTTCCTTCTTTACGTTCGTATCTTCGTTTTTGCGGTCGAGATGCATTAATCACTGGGTAGAATATAAAAGCTCTCTATTCCAAGGGTTAGCCATGTTGAAACTTTTTCGAGTTCTAGAGCCCAGGTTTGAGCGATTCTTTGTGGGTTTTTCAAGAAAATCAACTGGGTAAATGTTATTCAGCTAGAATTTATTATATTCCATAATTTTCTATTAATTTTTATCATTAAATTAGTGTTTTGAGTTGAGGAAAAATGGGGATTATGAAGAAAATTTTCAAAAAGTGAAATGATGATTTGAGGGACCAATTGGTATTGGAAGTTGATAATTTTGATATGGTTGAACTCGTATCAGAATAGGTGTTCTAGTGTTGTGAGTTTTGTCGGTTCCGAGGTGCGGGCCCGGGGATGGACTTGTGGGTTGATTTTTAGTTTTTGATAATGATTGAAGCTTTATTATCCGAAATAATTTCTTATGAGTTTTATTTATGCTTTGAAGTTGTTTTGGCTAGATATGAGCTATCCAGAGGTTATTCCACCCGAGAAGATTGAGTATCGGCTTGTCTTCTTTGAGGTAAATATCTTGCCTAACCTTGTGTGGGGGAACTACTCCTTAGGATTTGAGTCTTTTATGCTAATTGTATCATGTAAAGTCTGTGTACGCGAGGTGACGAGTAAGTGCGCGGGCTTATTTGTGAAAAATTAAACTTTTAGGGCTCGTAGGTTCTTATGTTCATTAAATAGAAAGTATTTTATAATGTTAAGTTTTTCCCATTAAGTAGTTTCACTTCTACGTGTTTTATTTGGAATTAATTGCTTCATGTTCAACTCTTATTGTATATTTGATTCTTGTGTGCCTTAACTAATGTTGTTTCTTCTTGATTGCCTTGCTATCTTTTCCCAAATACTTATCTTTATTTGAAATTATTATTATCTATTATGTAATTGTTTATCCTTAATCGAGGCCATGATTAATTTATTGGTGAAAAAGAGCTTCACACGTGTAACAAATCTTGATGAATCAGCAGTCTACGTGGAGCAATGAAGACACGACAGCTGGACGAGACTCTATGAAGAGGTATGAGGTAAAGAGGCCCGACAAATCACACCCACGGGTTAATTAGCTACCGAAGTCTCAACCTAATTGGAAAGATGAAGAGACACGGTCAAAATGTATCTGGGCGAAACAAAGGGCGGATTCAGAGATCTTCAATTAGTGATCCGCACGTTACATAACATTCACGCAATTGTTACGGTTACTCATTGTAATGTTACATTAATGTAATAATTAGTCATTAATGCTCAATCGTTGAAAAAGGCATACGTTATATTAGGAAATTCCCTATATAATGGAGTAAAATATAACCTGTAAAGGGACATCCGAACTACTATTGCAATATACTTAGTTTTTGTGCATCTTACTGCTTTACATTTACAAGTTTTCCTACAATTATAATCTTATTATTTGGTTATCAACCAATGTTCTTCTTAAAATAGCTTTGGGCAAAGAATCCAATTCTTTGGTTAAACAAATTGGTACCGTTACCGAGAATCTGATAATCTTTGTTTGCTTTTCAAGCGATATCCTATGAACTATGTCGAACTCCAATGACAACAACAAACAAAGGAATGGAACCCCAGTTCCAACGCCTTCAAGAACCCCATGTGGTTCAAGGGAACAATCCCCAGAAAGATCCAATAACAACAATGATTGCAGAGTGTGTGAGCCAAGCATTGCAAGAATTTGCGAGGGGATTACCGGCAATGTTACCTGCACCACCGACACCCCCCCCCCCAATAATACCATCACCATGGAAAATCCTCAATCTGGGTTGGCAAACTAAGGAAGGGGAGATACTCCTAATGAATCTCTCAAAGAGAGACCAGGTATATCTAATAACTCTGAAGTACAAACTTTATTACTAACTTTGCATAAACAGGTGAAGGAACAAAATGATTGAATCGAACAAATTCCTGGAGCACCACCTGTTATCAAAGGCATTGACGTTGATAGATATTCGCAACAACCTTGGAAACCAAGCGCATCACCTGTACCCATTCCAAAGAAGTTTAAAATGCCTGAAGTACCTAAATATGATGGGACAACCGACCCACGTGACCATGTAACTTCTTTTACCACGGGGGTGAAGGGCAACGACTTAACAAAATAAGAAATTGAGTCGGTCATGGTTAAAAAATTTGGAGAAACACTTACTAAAGGGGCGCTAACCTGGTATTCTCTTCTCTCTGAAAACTCTATTGATTCTTTTGCTGAGCTTGCAGATTCCTTCATAAAGGCACACCCCGGTGCGCAAAAAGTCGAGAAAAGGATGGAGGACATCTTTAAAATACAACAAGGAGATACTGAACTAATTCGTGAATTTGTTGAGAGGTTTCAAAGAGAAATGATGCAACTACCAAGGGTGCCTGATAATTGGACATCCATGGCATTCACAAGTAATCTAAATGACAAAAGCTCAGAAGCCACGAGAAGACTCAAGGAAAGTTTTAGAGAATTCTCAGCTGCAACATGGAACGATGTTTATAACAGGTATAATACTAAACTTCGAATAGAAGAATATACCATTCCTCGTCTGAAAGAGGAAGATTATACCAGATCCAAGCATTCAAAATCAAACATGAGATCAGGTAAAAATAGGTACGATCCTTACATGGGACCATCGGGATGTGAAACTAGTCCCAAGTTCGAAAATACCAGGTTAGATTATGGACCACCAAGCAGAGATGCGAGATCGTCTTTATCTTGATCCAGAAGGGTTTAAGGTCAGCGACCTAGAGGTAACGCGCAAATTGGGGATCATGCCTTTAATGTAAGTACCTCTGAACTAATTTCAGTGTTAAGAAATTTGGGTGATAAGGTTCGATGGCCCAAAGAGATGAGGTCGAATCCGAATTATAGGAACCCAGATCTCTGGTGTGAATTCCATAATGATCATGGACACAAAACTGCAGATTGCAGATTTTTGCAAGGTGAGGAAGAACAATTATTGAAACAGGGCTATTTGACAGAATTGTTCCGTGAAAAAGGTAAACATGCATATATGAAGAACATGCAGGAGCCCCGAAAACCTCCATCTCCAAAATGAACCGTCAACGTGATACACGAAGGTGAATAAGTAAATGGAGTAGTCTGCAAAATGACCACAAAGTTCACAATTACACATGGAGAATGGGTTCATGAAAATCTAGAAGCGGACGATATAACCTTCGATGATGCAGATTTCGGCAGATTAATGCTTACTCACAACGATGATCTAGTAATATCTTTACTTATTCATGACACTAACGTAAAAAGAGGGTTGATTGATACAGGTAGTTCAATCAGTATCATTTTGCTAAGAGTCGTGGAAGAAATGCTATTAGGGAATCAAATAATCCTAAGGGCACAAGCCATACCAGGGTTTGATTACTCTACGGCTATAACAAAAGGAGAAATTGAGCTTAGCACTTATGCTGAGGGGGTGATCAAAAGTACTAGGTTCCAAGTCATCGATACTGACATGGCTTATAATGTTATATTGGGAAGGCCATGGATCGACTACATGAAGGCAATACCCTCCACCTTGCATCAGGTAATTAAATTCTCCTCTGAACGGGGGATTCATCAAATTAGAGGCGATCAGCAAATCGCGAGAAATATAAATTTCGTGGTACACTACAACAAAAAAGAAGAGGTGGAAGAATCAAAAGATGAGGGAATCTCCCAAGCAGGTAACACCGCCCAAACATGCACGGAAGAAATTACTACCTAAATAGGTATGGAAGGTATTATTGCTGAAACAGGTACGAAAGAAAATACTTACAAGAAGGTGAATCAAGTTACCGCAGAAGGTGCATTAGACCACACGGATGTAGATTCCAGACTGGACGTCATTCATGAACCGGAGGAAGATGAGCACATCAAAACAACTGCGGAAGAGCTTGAAGTTGTTCCATTTTCTGAACAAAAGCATGAACAAAATCGTATATAGGCACGAGGCTAAGCCCTAGTCGAAGAGGTAAGTTAATTGATTATTTAAAGGCTAACGCAGACTGATTTGCATGGTCCCACTCAGATATGACAGGTAGCCCACTAGAACTGATGACTTATAAACTAAATGAAGATCCATCCTTCGTACCTGTTAAGCAGAAAAAAAGAAAGCAAGGACCATTCAAGAACAATCTGATGGATGAAGAGGTACAAAAACTCTTGAAGACTTGTTCGATACGAGAGGTAACATACCCTAACTGGCTAGCTAACACTGTGGTAGTACCTAAAAAGAATGGCTAATGGAGAGTATGCGTAGATTACACTGACTTAAATAAGGCATGCCCCAAAGATTCATTCCCATTACCACATATAGATCAAATGATTGATGCCACCGCAGGTCATGAATTGTTAAGCTTCCTAGACGCGTATTCTGGTTATAATCAGATTAAAATGGATACCTCAGACGAGGAAAAAACCTCCTTTATTACAAACATGGGGACTTATTATTATGAAGTCATGCCTTTTGGCTTGAAAAATGCTGGAGCCACCTATCAAAGGCTGGTGACCAACATGTTCCAGGAACATCTGGGAAAAAATGATGGAAGTTGACATCGATGACATGCTTGTAAAATCAACACGGGTGGAAGACCATTTCTGGCACCTCTCTATTACCTTTTACATTTTACGCAGGTACAATATGAAGCTGAATCCAGAAAAATGCGCTTTCGGCATAGAATCAGGTAAATTCTTAGGTTTCCTCGTATCAAATAGGGGAATAGAGGTAAATATTGATCAAATTAAAGCTACAAAAGAAATAACTGATGTACTTATAAGAAAAAGAAGTTCAAAGACTAACGGGAAGAATTGCAGCCTTAGGAAGATTTATTTCCAAATCTTCCGAGAAAAGTTTTAAATTCTTTGCAGTTCTCAAAAAGCAAAATTGGTTAGAATGGACTGAAGAATACCAACAAGTTCTCAAAGACCTAAAGTCTTATCTATCAAAACCTCCGTTGCTGTCTAAGCCAAAGGAGGGGGAGAGTTTGTACGTCTACCTTGCCATCTCGAAAATTGCTGTAAGTGAAGTGTTGGTGAGGGAGAATAAAGGTAAACAATCTCCTATTTATTATGTAAGCAAGACATTACTAGATGCTGAAACTAGATATCCACGTGTAGAAAAATTAGCCTTAGCTCTAATCATGGCATCCAGAAAATTAAGGCCATACTTTCAATGTCATCCAATCACAGTTGTGACCTCGTATCCATTAAGAGACATATTGCATAAACAATAACTATCAGGAAGATTAGCCAAGTGGGCTATAGAATTAAGTGAGCATGAAATAATATATCAGCCTAGGACTGCAATCAAGTCTCAGATTTTATCTGATTTTGTCGCTGGCTTTAGTAATATAATTGTCCCTGAAGTGGAGAGAGTTACAACTCTTCAACGGTGTTAATCTGGGTCTATGGACCCTATTTACCGATGGTTCTTCCAATATAAAAGGTGCCGGCTTAGGCATAGTTTTAATATCACCCACGGGTGAAAAGACACGGCAGACTATCAAATGTTATCCTATAACTAACAATGAGGCATAGTACGAAGCTGTTATTGCAGGATTAGAACTTGCACGAGAGCTCTCAATCGAGCAAATCATGATCAGAAGCGATTCCCAACTGGTAGTAAATCAAATGGAGGGGACTTACATCGCTCGAGAGACTCGGATACTACAATATTTTGAAAAGGCACGAGAGCTCGTGAGACAATTCAAAACATAGAAGGTAGTACAAATACCTAGAGAGAAAACTATGGAAGAAGATGCATTAGCTAACCTCGCAGTAGTCACGAAAGTAACAAACAAGGACAATGCAATCTTCGTTCATCTATTCCATTTAACTATCGACCAGGATAGAAATGGGGTAACTTTCAATAACTTAACCTGGAATTGGAGAGAGGAAATCTTAAATTTTTTGCAGAATGGCACCGTACCTGAAGACAAGAAAACAACTCAAGCACTTCGCCGCAAAGCTGCACGATACTGCTTCATTCGCAACTCATTATATCACAAGATGTACGAGGGGTCCTAGCAAAATGCCTCTGACCTAACCAAATGGAGTTTGTGATGAAAGAAGTCCACGAAGGACACTGTGGAAATCACTCAGGGGCGAGATCCTTAGTGAAAACCCTAATCAGAGCTGGATACTATCGGCTTAAGATTGAAGAAGAGGCCGAGAACTTCATATCCAAATGTGATAGGTGACAAAAGTTTGCCAATAACATGCATCGACCAGCGGAATTATTGCATCCAATAATATCCCCATGGCCTTTCATAAAATAGGGTATGGACATAGTAGGACCTCTTCCAACAGCTAAAGGACATGTATGGTTTTTGTTCATGCTAACCAACTATTTTACAAAATGGGTAGAGGCAGAAGCGTTCAAACAAGTGCGAGAAAATGAAGTTAAAAGCTTCTTATGGCGAAACATAATATGCCGCTTTGGGATACGAAAGGAGATCGTGTGCGATAATGGCCCGCAATTCATAGGCTCGCAAATCACAGAATTCTTCGAAAGCTGGCAAATCAAATGGATCACTTCAACGCCATACCACCCCGTGGCTAATGGTCAAGCTGAGTCAACGCATAAGGTCATCATCAACAATCTGAAGAAGCGGCTGGATAAAGCCAAAGGAAACTGGTCTGATGAGTTACCAGCGGTACTATGGGCATACAGAACAACTTCAAAAACATCCATGGGAGAAACTCCGTTCGCACTTGTCTATGGCTTAAAAGCCTTAATACCTGTGCAGATTGGCGAAACAAGCATAAGGTTCACAACAGCCATGGAGGAAGCAAACAACGACGAATTGAAGACCAATATGGACCTGCTCGAACCACGGAGAGAAGCAGCACTGATACGGATGGAAGCTCAAAAACCAATTATAGAGCGTTATTATAACCGTAAAGCTCATCTCAGGTACTTCAAGATTGGGTACCTCATGCTCAAAAATGTCTTTCAATCAACGAAAGAAGTAGGTGCATGAAAGCTAAATCCAAAATGGAAAGGACCCTACAAAATCCTACCAACAAGTTGGAATGACATTCACTTGAAGAAATACTACTTTTAAAGAAAAAGAAGTACCCCCGGTCAGGTATCGCATGTTCGACTTTATTTTGAATATTTAAAATTTTACTAACCTTTTTAGATGATAGGAATAAAGCTAACCCATCACCAGATGATGATATTAGGCCTGTAAAGACGCGAGGAAATAACTAAATTCCCGGTCTAGGGTTACACTTTCTGATGGACGTTTTAAAAAGGGTTAAGCAAGTCATCATCTAAAAATTACATACTGTCAAGTCCCGTATGTTTTTCCTTTTCAGGAAAAGGACCATAAGGAAGGAATAGTCAAGTGCTCGAGATTTCATTCATCAAAGCTCAAACACTTGGGGGACTATACAATATGGAAGGCAAAAATAAAGCAAAAAATACTATCAAAGAGTCAAAGATCGAGCCTGAAGATCCATCTATCCAGCAAGCCAAGTAATACGAGCAAAATCGAAAGAGCCAAAGACTCAAACACAAAGCCTCTAATCCAAAAAACCTTCGAACATGTTCAGGTTAAAAAAGCAAAATGTTAGCAATGTAAGCCACGAGGAATAAATGCGCATCTTTGTATTTGTTCAAAAGAAAAACTGTTGTAACTAAAAATAGTCACGAAATATTTGTACTCATATAGAAAATTGTTATCAAATAAAACAGTTACAGATGCAAAAGCATTTTCCTCGTGCTTATTGAAAACTGTTGTCGACAAAAATAGTTACGGGTGAAAACCCCAACTTGAATAAAAACTATTACTAATGAAAAACAGATTCCCTCTTGTATTAATTCAAAAAAACTCTTACATACGAAAAACAGTTACGAAATACAAGTGTATATCAAATCTGTTAAAAGAAAACAGTTGCAACATGAGTTTTAGATGATAATCAAACACACGTAAAAAGTTGTGAAAGATCAAACGAAAAACTTTCCTCAGAAATATTGTTAAACATGTGTAAAAATTCCGATCACTCTATTGCATTATTACACCTTTATGAAGTTGAGACGTCTTCTTCATTAAGTGTCGATAAAAAATGGGCCCTCTTCCATAAATTTTGCCTACTACAAAAAGGCACACATTTAGTATGACACCGTGCCAATTATGAAAAGGTACGAGTAATCTAAAGCATTCTATATGCAAAACTCAGAGGTAAAACTAAAACCTCAAAAAATTAAGCATGCAAAAGACTTAATGAGTAAAACAGAAACTCAATGGAAAACAAAAGTCATACTTGCATTAATATATCAAAACGGCTAAATAAAAACTAAGTATTAACTTTTACTTAGCCGTATAGAATATTTATAGATTGAGGTGCCCCTATGTTGTCATTTGGGGACTTTAAAAAGATCCAAATTTACCCACAATGGAACTGGGGGTAACCACCAATTGAGACAAAATAAAAAAAAAGGGAGAAACCAACTTCTTAAATTTCTTCAGGAGGGGGATTGACTTCACTGGCAGAAGGAGCAGGATCGGCTTGGGACGAAGAGACTTGAGCATCAAGAGCCTCACCTTCAGGTGAAGACAGATTCTCACCTTGTTGAGCCTTCTCAATGGACTCCTTTATTTTTGCAATTTCAGCATCAAGGTCGAAACCTTCTCGGCTCATTTCAGTCAATGTGTCGAGGTGAGAGTTCATATACGCCCACCTAACATCGACAACTGCCCTATCTTCAAGAGCTTCATAATCTTTCTCCTATAGCATAACTTAAGCTCTCAGTTCATCCCTCTCAGTCACGACAACATCATTAGAGGCCCTTAAAGGAGAGAAAGACCTTTCCAGTAATTGAACTTTCTCCAACGAGTTACGGAAATCTTCCTGGGTCTGACTAAGGGATTGCACTAATTCGCCCGAATAATCCTCCTTTTGGTCTTGTAAGGCCTTGAACCTCCTGACCTCTTCAGATGCTCAAGATTTTATTGATAGGTGCAGGGACAGAATGCACAACATGAGGATACTGGTGTGTCTCATGGGGTTGACTTCACCGCATTTAGATTGAGGACAGGGCCCATAGATGGTGGCAGTCTTATCTTCTTGGCAGGCCAGCGGATTCTCCTCCCATCACCTGGGAGCATTTCACTCGGTTATTCCTAGACAGGTATATCCCACCCTCTAAGAGGGAAGAGCTGCGGTACAAGTTTGAGCTGCTTGAGCAGGGTCAGATGATAGTGACCGACTAGGAGGCGAGGTTTTCTGAGTTGTCTCGTCATGCACTTATGATACTTCCTACTAAAGCAAAGAGAGTGTGGCGATTTGTACCAGGGTTACACTCTTGTATTAGGGCCAACATGGCCCGAGAGGTGGAGATGTGGACTCCTTATCAGCTAGTAGTGGAGATCGCCCGCAGGATTGAGGGCTATCATCTGAGGGGTAGAAAGCAGGGGCAGCAGGATAAGAGAGCTCGGTTTTCTAGAGATTTTAGAGGTGCTTCGATTAGGGGAAGAGGTAAATTTAGGAGGGGCCAACCCAGCAGACCCCCATATTCAGCACCACCACCACCTCATTGAGGCGCTCCAGTGAGGCCTTATTTCAGTTTCATGCTAGAGAGTTCTCATCGCCCACCAGCTATTTAGGGTTCCTCCAGCGGGTATTCTTGTCATCAGGGTTCCTCCAGCGGGTATTCTGGTCATTAACATTATTCCAACGCCTATTTTAATGCCATGCCCGAGAGTTCATACCATCCCATAGCCATTCAAGGTTCCTTCGGTGAGTATTCTAGGCACTAGGGCCATTCTTCAGGGCAACAACCTATGGTACCTAGAGGTTGTTACAAGTATGGTGATACAGGCCACATGAATAGGTTTTTACCTAGGCTTCGGGGCAAGGCAGTGCAACAGGGCCATCAGCCTATGATTTCGGCACCAACAGTCTGGCCACCCTGAGGTAAAGGACAAGTGGGTAGGGGTCGTCCTAGAGGGGGAGGCCAGATAGGGAGAGCTCATCCAACTGCTAATCAATTGGGTGGAGGCCAGCCAGCCAGCGCTCCAACCAGATTCTAGGCTTTTCCGGCCAGATCAGATGCATTGGCCTCAAATGCTGTTATCACAGGTATTATCTCCGTCTGCGGTATGGAGGCTTTGGTATTATTTGACCCAGGGTCTACATACTCATATGTATCATCTGTGTTTTCTCATTTCCTAGGTGTTCCTCGTGAGTCTTTGGGTATTCCTGTTTATGTTTCCACTCATGTGGGAGATTCTGTTGTTGTGGACCGGATCTATCCGTCCTGTGTGGTCACATTCTGTGGGTTCGAGAATAGGGAGGACCTCTTGTTACTCGATATGACTGACTTTGAGTTCATCCTGGGCATGTACTAGTTATCTCCTTATCGTACCATCTTAGATTGACATGCCAAGACTGTTACATTAGCCATGCTGGAGTTGCCAAGACTAGAGTGGAGAGGTTCCTCAGTTAGTGCAGCTAGTCCGTTATATCTTTTCTGATCTCTCGACATATGGTCGAGAAGGGTTGTTTTGATTATCTCTCTTATGTGAGGGACACCACCGAAGAGTCTCCAACGATTGATTCAGTGCCAGTAGTTCGTTATTTCGCCGATATGTTTCCTTCTGACCTCCCAGGCATGCCGCCAGAGTGTGATATCGATTTCTGTATTGACTTGATTCCAGGCACCCAGCCTATGTTCATTCAACCATACCGTATGGCTCCGAAAAAATTGAAAGAACAACTCGAGGAATTGTGAGCTAAGGGGTTTATCAGCTGAGTGTATTGCCTTGGGGTGCTCAAATGTTATTTGTGAAGAATAAGGATGGGACTATGCAGATGTGTATTGACTACCTCCAGTTGAACAAAGATACCATCAAGAACAAGTACCCATTGCCGCACATCGATGATTTGATTCACCAGCTGTAGATTGCTACGGTGTCTTCTAAGATCGACCTCATATCGGGGTATCATCAGTTGAGGATTCGGGACTTAGATATTCCAGAGACTGCCTTCCGTACTAGACATGATCATTACGAGTTCCTGGTGATGTCCTTTGGCTTGACTAATGCCCCAGCAACGTTTATGGATTTGATGAACATGGTCTTCAGGACTTATATTGATTCCTTTGTCATTTTCTTCATTGATGACATCTTGATCTTCTCACATAGCCTGGGGAAGCACGAGCATCATTTGATAGTAGTGCTCCAGACCTTGCGGGAACAAAAGTTGTATGCTAAGTTCTCTATATGCGAGTTTTGGTTAGATTATGTATAATTTTTGGGACATGTGGTGTCCAGAGAGGGTGTCAAGGTGGATCCTAAGAAGATTGAGGTAGTTCAGAGTTGGACACGCCCTACTTCAGTGACCGGGATCAGGAGTTTTTTGGGATTGGCAGGTTATTATCGCTAGTTTGTAGAGGGCGTTTTATCTATTGCAGCCCCTCCAACTAGGTTGACCCAGAAGGGTGCCCCATTTCGATTGTCCGACGAGAGAGAGGCGAGCTTCCTGAAGCTCAATAAAGCTTTGACCATAGCACCAGTTCTAGTGTTGCCTTCCGGTTCAGAGATGTATATAGTTTATTGCAACGCTTCACGGGTTGGGTTAGGATGTGTATTGATGCAAGAGGGACGAGTTATTGCATATGCTTCACGTAAGTTGAAGATTCATGAGAAGAACTACCCCGTGCACGATTTGGAGTTGGCAGAGATTGTTTATACTCTTAAGATTTGGAGGCATTACTTGTATGGAGTGTCTTGTGAGGTTTATACAAATCACCGTAGCTTACAACACCTGTTCAAACAATGTGGCCTTAATTTGAGGCAACATAGGTGGCTTGAGTTACTAAAGGATTATGACATCACCATTATTTATCATCCAGGCAAGGGGAATGTGATTGCTCACGCCTTAAGTAAGAAGGCAGGGAGTATGGGTAGCTTGGCATTCATTTCAGCAGAGGAGAGGCCACTAGCCCTGGATATTTTGTCCTTGGCTAAAAGACTTGTGAGGCTAGACATTTCAGAGCCCAACCGAGTTCTTGCGTGTGTTGTTTCTAAGTCTTCATTATTGGAAGTGATCAAGGCTCTGCAGTTTGATAATCCACACCTGGCAGTTCTCAGAGAGACGGTACTATAGGGTGGTGCCAAAGAGGTTTCTTTTGGCGAGGATGGTGTTCTACGACTTCAGGGTCACCTATGTTTTCCTAATGTTCATTTCCTGAGGGAGAGTATTCTAGAGGAGGCACACAGTTCAGGATATTCTTTTCATCCAGGTAATACAAAGATGTGTTGTGACCAGAAGCAGCACTACTAGTGGCGGCGGATGAAGAAAGACATAGTGGAGTATGTGGCTAAATGTCTCAATTGCCAACAGTTTAAGTATGAGAACCAGAAGCCGGGAGGCCTACACCAGTAGTTGCCTATAACTGAGTGGAAATGGGAGCGCATCACTATGGACTTGTAGTTGGGTTGTCGCAGACCTTGAGGAAGTTTAGTGCGGGTTGGGTTATTGTCGACAGTTTGACCAAGTCAGCACACTTCGTTCTAGTGGCCACTACTTATACTTCAGAGAGGTTGGCTCATATCTACATTTGGGAGATAGTCCGGTTGCACGGTGTGCCTGTGTCCATCATATCAGGTAGAGGTCCTCAGTTTATCTCGCATTTCTGGAGAGCCGTACAGAGTGAGTTGGGCACCTATGTAGAGTTCAACACATCATTTCATCCTCAGACCGACGGGTAGTCGGAGCGGTCAGTTCAGATATTGGAGGACATGGTCAGAGCATGTGATTGACTTTGGAGGGCAGTGGGATCGGTTATTGCCCTTGGTTGAGTTTGCATAAAACAACAGTTATCAGTCCAGCATTGAGATGGCCCTATTTGAGGCTTTGTATGGTCGGCGATGCCGTTCCCCAATCGGATGGTTTGAGTCTTGCGAGGCTAAGCTATATGGTACTGACTTGGTAAAGGATGTCTTGGAAAAGGTAAAATTGATTCAGGAGAGGATTCGCACGGCATAGTCCAGACATAAGAGTTACGCGGATCGGAAGGCGCATGATGTATCATTCATGGTCGGCGAGAAGGTTCTCTTGAAATTCTCGCTGATGAAGGGTATTATGAGGTTTGGGAAGAAGGGCAAGTTCAACCCAAGGTTTATAGGCCCATTTGAGGTGTTGAGGCGAGTTGGGGAGGTTTCTTATAGCTTGCTCTACCTTCCAGCATATCAGGTTTTCATCCTGTTTTCCACGTATTTATGCTCCGGAGGTACCACACCAACTTGTCTCATGTGTTTGACTTCAGTACCATTAAGCTATACGAGAGCTTGGGCTACGAGGAGGAACCAGTTGCCATTATTGATAGATCGGAGCGCTAGTTGAGTTCTAAGAGGGTTTCTGCCGTGAAGGTCCAGTAGAGGGGCCAACCAGCCGAGTAGGCGACTTGGGAGTCTGAGGATGACATGTGGAGCGGATATCCACACTAGTTCATCACTCCATATATGACTCTAGACCCGTTCGAGGATGAATGTTTGTTTAAGAGGTGGAGAAAGTAATGACCCGACCAGTCGTTTTTCTTTCTAGAACCCCGTGCTTCTAAATAAGACTCTTTGTACTTGCTTTTACTGGTTTATTACTTGCGTGGAGGGTTGGTTCGTGATTTGGAAAGGTTTGGGATGGAATTGGAACACTTAGTTCCTTAAGGTTGGCCTTAAAGGCCAAGTTTGACTCCGGTCCACATTTTGAGTAAACGACGTCTAAATCGAGATTTGAAGCTTCCAATAGGTTCGTATGATGATTTTGGACTTCGGCGTGTGTTCGAAATGAGTTTTGGATGACCCGGGTGCATTTCGGTGCCAAATAGCGGAATAAGATTCTTGAAGTTCTATAATTGAGGTTTGGAACGTGTTATGAGGATATTGAGGTCCAAATGGAATTCCGAGATAGGGAATAGTTTCGTAATGTCATTTAAGACTTGCACGAAAAAATTTGGTGTCATTCATAGTAGTGTAAGTATGTTTCGACGTGTTGGAAGTAGATTTATGAACTTAAGATTCATAAGTTTGACTTAATTGGTTTTAGGGTGTTATTCTTAATGTTGTTTCGGGCATTCCGAAGGTTTGAGCGAGACCGTCTTATGATTTAGAACTTGTTGGTATGTTTGGGCGAGGCCTCAAGGGCCCTGGATGCCATTCGTACGTCGCGCGAGTCAAGTCAAAGATCAAAATAAGCTGCCGGTGCACCAGTTGTGGTGGGACCACACCTACGGTTGGGCAGTCGCAGGTACATTCTCGCAGGTGTGGGCGAAGTTGCGCAGATGTGGCCCAAGAAGCGGAGCCCAGGTTCTGCAAATGCGGTCCCTTTTAGCAGATGTGGGACTGCAAGTGCGTTCACCTGTCCACAGGTGCGGCCCTAGCCAGCCTCCATCTTTTCCACAGATACGGACGATGGTCCGCAAAAGCGAGACCGCAGGTGCAGTCCACGCGCCGCAGATGCAAAAATCACTGAAGGAAGTGACCTTCATTTAATACGAGAGTTTGTCATTTTTGAATCACTTCACTCAAAACTTGGGCGATTTGGGAGCTTCAAGGGGAGATTTCCATCTAGCGTTGTGAGGTAAGTAATTCCTACATCATGTGAGTTTAATACATAGTTTATGGGTAGATTACATAATGTAAATTAGTGAAAATTATAGGTTTAGAGTAAAACCTAGGGTTTTGATAAAAATAAGATTTAACCATGAAATTTTTTATGGAATCTAGTAAAAATAATATATTATTGATCATGAGGTTATGGGTAACAACTTTCTTTAAGAATTTCCGAAATCCGAGCATGTGGGCCCGGGGTTGAATTTTAGAATCTTACAAATTGGCTTGGGTAATCACTTAAATGGTGGTATTATGAACTTGTGAGCATAGATTGACTATTTTATTTAATGTTTGGCTGGTTTCGAGTTGTTGGGCGTCAAATTTTGAGGTTTAAGCGCATTCTTGAATCGGGAAGTGGGCTTGATACGAGGTAAGTCTGTTTTCTAACCTCGTATGAGGGAACCTCCCCCCTAGGTCAAATAATTGATCATGTGAAGCGGCAGTATGATGATCCTCATTTACTTGTCCTCAGGGACACAGTCCAGCACGGTGATTCCAGAGATGTGACCATTGGAGATGACGGGGTATTAAGGATGCAGGGCCGAATTTGTGTGCGCAATGTTGATGGGCTTCGGGAGTTGATTTTAGAAAAGGCACATAGTTCACGGTATTCCATCCATCCGGGTACTGCGAAGGTGTATCCTGATTTGAGACCGCACTATTGGTGGCGAAAAATGAAGAAGGATATAGCAGACTTTGTAGCCAAGTGCCTCAACTGTCAGCAGGTCAAATGTGAGCATCAGAGACCAGGAGGGTTACTTCAGCAGATTGAGCTTCAAGAGTGGAAGTGGGAGAGGATCACCATGGACTTTAAGGAAGCACGATCCTATTTGGGTGATTGTGGATCAGCTGACCAAATCAACCAATTTCATTCTGGTGCTGAATACTTATTCATCAGAGCGGTTGGCGAAGATTTACATTCGGGAGATCGTTCGTCTGCATGGTATTCCAGTTTCTATTATTTCAGACAGAGGTACTCAGTTAACTTCATGGTTCTGGAGAGTTGTTCAGCAGGAGTTAGGTACCAGGGTGTAGTTGAGCACATCATTTCACCCCAGACGGACGGACAATCCGAGCGCACTATTCAGATTATTGAGGATATGCTCCGTGTGTGTGTGATTTAGTTTGGAGGGTCTTGGAATCAGTTCTTTCCATTGACGGAGTTTTCTTACAACAAAAATTAGCAATCCAGCATTCAGATGGCGCCGTGTGACGCTTTATATGGTAGGAGTTGCAGATCTCCGGTGGGTTAGTTCGAGCCGGGTGAGGCCAGGCTATTGGGCACAGAGTTGGTGCAGGATGCATTGGAGAAGGTCAAGGTGATTCAGGATAGACTCCATACTGCCTAGTCCAGAAAGAAGAGTTACACAGACCAGAAGGTTCGTGATGTTTCATATATGGTCGTAGAGCGGGTTCTACTTCGAGTTTCGCCAATGAAGGGTGTCATGACATTTGGGAAGAAAGGGAAGTTGAGTCGGAGGTTTATTGGCCCTTTTGCGATATTGAGGCGTGTTGGGGAGGTTGCTTATGAGCTTGCCTTACCTCCCAGCTTGGTAGGAGTTCATCCGGTATTTCATGTTTCGATGCTCCAGAGGTATCATGGTGACCTGTCCCATGTCTTTAATTTCAGCTCAGTCTAATTGGACAAGGATCTATCATATGTTGAGGAGTCGGTAGCTATATTGGACAAGCAGGTCAGGAAGCTCATGTCGAAGAACATTGCTTCAGTAAAGGTTCAGTGGCGGGGTCAGCCAGCCGAGGAGGCGACCTAGGAGACCGAGCAGGATATACGCAGCAGTTACCCTCAGCATTTCACTACTTCACGTATGTCTTTATGCTCGTTCAAGGACGTACGAATTTTTAAGTGTAGGAGGATATGACGACCCGGTCGGTCGTCTTAAGAATTAACGCCCTGATCCCTTGTTAACTGTTTTCCCCAAGTCTATTTCTACTTAATTTAATTGCCGGGACGTTCAGTTTTATGTTTCGGAGAGTTTTGGGATATTTAGTCCCTAAATGAGAGCTTAAGTTTTGGAAAGTTTCCTGTAGTCGGAACAAGGTGAAGATGGCCTCAGAATGGAAATCGGATTGTTCCGTTAGCTCCGTTAGGTGATTTCGGGGGTTGGGAGCGTGTTCGGGATGTCTTTTGGAAGTTCGTAGCTCATTTAGGCTTGAAATGCCGAAGTTTGAATTTTTTGGAGTTTCCGGTCCGATAGTGAATTTTTGATCCGAGGGTCAGAATGGAATTCCGGAAGTTTCAGTTGTTCTGTCATGTCATCTGGGATGTGTGTGCAAAATTTGAGGTCATTCGGATAAGTTTAGACGTGTTTCAGCGTGAGATGTGAATTCCAGAATATTATTAAGTTTCTAGGCTTGAACCCATGCATAATCGATGATTTTGATGTTACGAGACGTGTTTTTAAGGCTCGACCTAGTTCAAATAAGGTTTTAGGATCGGTTGGTGGTTTTGTTTGAGGTCCCGGGCGCCTCGGGGTTGATTCAGATGCTTAACGGGTGAAAAATGGGAAATTTGCTGTTGCTGAACCAGGCTCTTCTGGTGTCTTCGCACCTGCGTAGGTTTTTTGGCAGGTGCGGACTCGCAGGCGCGGTGGACATTGGTCGCAGGTGCGATGGGGGAATTTTGGGTCAGTGGTCGCAGGTGCGACCTAGGTTCCGCAGGCGCGACCAAACGATGGGGGAATTTTGGGTCGAGTCCATAGGTGCAGATTGCTTGGGTATTTTTATTCAAAAAATCCAAGGGTTATGTTATTTCACCAATTTAGAATTGTGGGGGCTCGGGAGAGACGATTCCTCTGGAGATTTTCGATTGGGTATTGGAGGCTAGCGATTTCTAACCATCTTAGGCTAATTCCCATGTTCCAAATCTTAAATTTGACCCTTATATTCGTGATTTTGATTTGAAATTGGGGAAAATTGGAAGAAGCTTCCTAGACCAAATTTTGGGGGTTTGATTGGGTATTTGACCTCCGATTTCAGAGATTTTGATATGGTTAGACTCGTGAGTGAATGGGTGTCCAGAAAATATAACTTTTACCTGATTTCGCGTTGTGGGCCCAAGGGGCATTTTGGTCATTTTACATAATTTCGCGCCTTAGCTTGAATTAAACAGTATAATCAGTTGCATGAGATGTTATTTACGATATGTAATTGAATTGTATAGATTTGGGCCATTTGCAGTCGGATACTCATGGCAAACGTGTGGTTTCAAGTTTATTTTGAGCCGGTTCGAGGTAAGTGGCTTGTTTAACCTTGTGTGGGGGACCTTTCGCCTTAGGATGTGATATTTGGTAATTAAATGCCTTGTACATGAGTTGACGAGCGCGTACTTGTGCTAATGTTCGAAAATCCGATTTTTTATTTAAATATTTAGACTGAATTTATTTCTTACCTATTTTATTCCACTTGTAATTATAGTCTATGTTAGTTTAGAAAAGCATGCCTAGTTGCCCTGAATTTCCTATTTGCTTAAGTTGCTTAAATTGTACTATGTGAAGCATGTTAGGCTAGAACTACTTGTTGCCTTTTATTGTTGCACTCTATTTTTGAATATCTTCTTGTTGTGGCTGCGTATTTACATTGGGACTACGGATGTGGGATTCCGGTAGCTGCCCCCCCCCCCCCCTTGATTTTTTACTTTGGGGTTGCGGGTTAGATTCCCGATAGATCCCCCTGCACATTTACTTTGGGACTGCGGTTAAGATTCCCGATAGATCCCTGCACATTTACTTTGGGACTGTGGGTTAGATTCCCGATAAATCCCCCTGCATATTTACTTTGGGACTGCGGGTTTGATTCCTTATAGATCCCCCTGCACATTCATAGCTAGACTACGGGACGATATCCCGGGAGATCCTTAAGATATACATATGATGGACTACAAGACGGTATCTAGGGAGATCCACTAGACAGTTGAGAAAAGGACTACGGGACGGAATCCCGGGAGATCCACTAGACAGTTGAGAAAAGGACTACGGGACGGTATCCCGGTAGGTCCTTCGGATATACATATGATGGACTATGGGACGGTATCCCAGGAAATTCACTGGACAGTTGAGAAAAGGACTACAGGATGGTATCTTGGGAGACTCTCATTGGTACCATTGTTATTATGCTGTACATATTTTGTGTTTACTCTATTCTTGTGTGTTTGTTATTGCCTTGTTTGACCTGTCTTATTTCACTGTGGTACTCATTATTACCGCATGTTTTCATACTGTAAATCTCTATTAATTTGTTTGACCCAGTAGGGCCCTGACCTTCCTCGTCACTACCCGACCGAGGTTAGGCTTGGCACTTAGTGAGTACCGCTGTAGTGTACTCATGCCCTTTCCTGTGCATATTTTTCATGTACAAATCCAGGTACCTCCACTCAGGCGCACTATCCCCGAGGTTGAGAAATACAGCAGAGACTTCGAGATATATCTGCCGCGTCCGCAGGCCAGGAGTCTCTATCTTATTCCAGCTTTTTGTGAAAAGTTTATCCTTCCTTACAGTTGTATAGATATTTTGGAGTTAGAGCAGTGTATTACATTCGGTTAGCCTGTGGTTCCCGTGAGTTTCCGGGTATTTGAGTGATGTTGTAGATTTCCGTATTATTTTGGGTTGTATATGCCAAGTGGCGTATATACAGTGTTCAATTTTATTTTCTTTAATTATTCCGCGAATTATGTTGTCATTCCGCATTGCCAGGCTTACCTAGTTATAGATACTAGGTGCCTCCATGACATGTTCACGGAGGACGAGCTGGGGTCGTGACAGTTTGCCCCGCTCATTTCCCTTGATCGTGATCGCAGTGATTCTTATCGCGATGTGTCCCTACTGGTCGCCTAAAACTTCTTCACCGCGTTTGTGTAAAGGCCCTCATGATCGCGTGACTCCATAATGTTCTACATCGCGATCGCATCCGCTTTGCCGCGTTCGCGTAGTAGAGACCAGGCCTTAGGCACTGGCACCCATTACTCTCCACGTTTGCATGACTCCATCCGAGATTGCAGAAGCCAGCCTGACCCTTATGCGTGATCGCATAACACTCTCCGCGATCGCGGAGCACATCTTACTCCAACAACCATTTCCTTCTACGCGATTGCACCTCGATTCCCTCGATCACGGTTCACAAAGCACCTGGGCAGAATATAAGTTTGCAAAAATTGGGGTTTCACTATTTTAAACATATTTTGACTTCTAGAACTCGGTTTTAGGCGCTTCTTTGAGGGTTTTTCACACAAATTTAATGGGTAAGTGTTCCTTCACTATAATTAATTATATTTCATGAATTAGTTCTTGTTTTTATCATTTAATTTGTGTTTCGGGATGAGGGGATTTGGTTGAAAGACAAAATGTTATCAGAATTGGATAAATTTAGTATGGGTGAACTCGTATCGGAATAAGTAATCGGAATTCGTAGGTCTGATGCATGGCTAGAATTCATGATTTTAAGCATTATATACCTTGCATTTTATGTGCTTTATTGATAAAAATACACGTCGTATGTGCCTAATGGGATTTATTTAATGTGTCGAAAAGGAGCGACCCGGGACAAGCCTGGCGTTAGCCAGGCGTTTGGCTCTTAAGGCCAGGGGGTGCCTGGCGTTAGCCAGGCGTTATCCACCAAATGCCAGGGGGTGCCTGGCGTTATCCTCCAAACGCCAGGGGGTGCCTGACGTTAGCCAGGCGTTATCCTCCAAACGCCAGGGGGTACCAGGCGTTATCCAGGCGTTACCCTTCAAACGCCTGGGTATCTGTTTCAGTGAACTCCGAGTTTTAAAGGTATTTAAGTGTTTTCAAGTGAGAATAGAAGTCTCTTACACGGTTAGGGTTTATCCCAACCATATAAATAGACCCAAGAACACATCTT
>ML431866.1:2596-68200 GCA_005239525.1 Nicotiana knightiana
CCCCTTGGTTTTTCTTTGGACCACGGTTCTTTTCCAAGGGTTTTTAATTGAACCGGGTGTAGGTAGTTTTTAATTTTTAGGAGTAGAAATCATATGGTTAAGGGCTTAATAGTAGCAATATCTCGAAACGTGCTAATGCCTTGAGAATAGTCAGCACTTTGGTTGTGATGCTTAAGCTCAATTTTTGACTCCAGGATAAATACCTTAAATAAGGAATTCTTAAGATTTGTTTAACTGCTTTGACTGGAGTGTCGTGATAGATCTAATCCTGAGTGAGTTATGTGCCAAGTGTGTGTGAGATTTGTATGTTATTCTGTGCATTGCATTTGATGTCTAGAACTTGCCCCGTGTGTGTGCAAAGCGAAANGAGTCATATAAGCATTAGGGACCTAAGACCGAAAGGAGGACATTCATCACACCCACTTTTAGCTAAGAAGCGTCATTTTCTTCTTCTTCAAACCACAACAGCTGTTGCCTTCTTCTTCCTCCAAAGCGTATCTCCCTCAGCCTAAAACATGATCTAAAAGTTGCTGAAGTCAGCTGGAAAATGCAACAAACACAGCTGCAAAACATCACCCAACTCTAACAAATTTCAGCCAAGAAATGCAGCAAATTTCAGCTAGAAACTAGGTCCAAAATCACTCAAAACCATAGCTGAAACCACCCTGAGAACGTAGCAAAATCAGCTGTCTGAAGCACCCTGTTCATCGTCACAAACCAGCCCCAAATTCTCCATTAAAACTGCTCCAAATCCAGCCATTAGCACTACCTAAATTCCAGCTCCAAAAGATCCTCCAAAACAACCACAAAAATCTGCCTTGAAGCTACCCAAATCAGACATCAAAACAACCCAAAACTCAGTGAAAACCAATTCAAAGAAGCAGCAATAAAATGACCTTCAAATCTCCCCTACTAACAACCAAAATCAGCAGCAAATCACCCCTGAAAAACCAGCAAATCTTTAGCCCTCAAAACCATTGAAAACATCCCAAAAACGGGCTGGAAATCCAGCACCAAATCCATCCAAAAACAGCCATTAGCACAACCTGAAATGGCCCTAAACCAGCCGCAAAAACCAACCAAATGTCCCTGAAACAACAGCTGAAACAGCAGCTCAAATCGCTGCCAATTTCGCCGCAAAATAGTCTCAAAACAACCCCTAAAACCGGCGAGCTTGGAGGTTGCCAACGAGTTTCCGTTTGAGGTTTCCGTTGTCGATGTCTGCAGATCCTGCCTGTTTTTTTTACTTCCATGCTGTAAAATAATCAAAGTTCAGAGTAACATGGCCTTGCGATACGAGTGTGTCTGAGTCTAATTTGAAAAGAAAATATGTAATTGAGCACTGAGTGGCCTGCGAAATTGAGGTAAGTGTTTGGTTTAACCTTGATTTGAGGGAATAGGAATCCCCGACTTAATTGCTATGTGAAATTACATGTGTGTGGTGTATAGGTGAGGTGTCGAGTATCTATGCACCACCAAATTATCTGTTTAGCATGTTCCTTCCCCCGTTTACAATTTATTATATTCTTGTTTAAATTTTTCATGGTTGTTGATGCTTCTATGTCTACTTGTTTTGTTAGATATTGTTCACTTATTTGAAAGTATTAATTATTTCAGTAGCATCATTGTGATATGTTAATGGTTGAGCTGGTTGTCAGTGTTTCATGATTTATTCCGGTCGATTTCACTGCGTAGAAATAATTGGTGGAGTTTCTTAATTGCATAGTTTTCTGTTTACATTAGTTGCAATATAAATATTGTGAAGGATTTTGATCTAAATTGTGAAAACCTTATTATAAGTGGTGAAATGTGATTGTCTGGTGGGAGCGAGTTGCACGTCGCAATAAGGAGGAATAATGGTGGACAGGTGGGATCGGGTTGTACGCTGCAACATGAGGAATAAGGGTGATATATATTGAGGAGTAATAAGGGTGGACAGGTAGGATCGGGTTGCACGCTGCAACAAGGAGTAATAAGGGAGAATATTCATGTTTACTGGTTATGTGATTAATAATTGGTGAAGTTTTTTAATAGTACAACTTTCCGTTTACATTTGCTGAGACATAAATATTGTGACAGACTTTGATCTAACTTGTGGAACCCTTTATTATAAATAATGAAATGTAACTGTCTGGTGGGAGCGGGTTGCATGCCGCAACAAGGAGGAATAAGGGTGGACAAGTGGGATCAGATTGCACGCCACAACAGGAGGAATAAGGATGATATATATGCCGAGGAGAAACAAAGGTGGACAGGTGGGATCGGGTTGCACGCCGCAACAAGGAGTAATAAGGGAGAATATTCATGTTTTTACTGGTTATATGATGAATACTGGAATACTCTCGGTTATATTTTGTTGTTATTTCATATTCTGCTTCTACCGTTATTTTAATTGTAACTTGGAAAATTTTGTGAGGATTGGTTATAGATGAGATCTAAAAAGATAGCTGAGTTACCTAATTATTTACTACAAGTTATTGTTTATTTAGTTTAGTATTTCCTTCTCCCTTTATTAAACACTGTATGCAGGTTATATTATAAATGCCCCGCCGTAGCTTCGTCACTACTTCGTCGAGGTTAGACTCAGCACGTACCAGTACATGGGGTCGGTTGTACTGATACTGCACTCTGCACTTCTTGTGCAAATCCAGGTTTCGGTTAGAGCTGATTCTTTAAGCAATAGTTGAGCATTCACACGGAGTCACGAGGTTGGTCTGCTGGCATCCACAGATTCCCGGATTCTTCCTTTTATTAATTAGATTGCTGTTTTACTTCATTCAAAACAGAGATATATTTCTTCCAGCCAAATACTTGTAGTATTCTTAGTAGTTCTTAAATTGTGACACCAGACTCTGGGTAGTTCAATATTAGCATTAGTTTCGTGGTTTTGTTTCTTTACTTAATTATTATTGATATCATTTGTTGAATAGTAATAGATTTCGTATTCATTTTAAACTGTTTGCGTAGGTTTAAATAAATTTGTAAAAGAATACGGTTAGCTAAATTCTAACATTGGCTTGCCTAACAACTATGGTGTTAGGCGCCATCACGATCCCGATGGTTGGGAATTTGGGTCGTGACAAGTTAGTATCAAAGCATTAGGTTGCATAGGTCTCAAAATTTACGAACAAACTTAGTAGAGTCTGAATGATCGGTACAGAGACGTCTGTACTTATCTCTCATAGGCTATAAAGTTAGGAACAAACTCATTTTATTTCTACTCTGTCGTGCGAATTCTTGTTATCTCAAATACTAGTTGAACTCGTGTATTCTTGTTCTCTCGTAAATCTCGATAACACGCAATACATCTACAACCGGACAAGAAATGGAGCCCCCATGACAACTACGATTAGGGGGAAGAGGCAGAGGCAGAGCTCAGTCTAGAGCTCGAACATAAGCACCTATTGTAGAGCCTCAAGTGGATCTAGAAATGGAGGTTTTAGCTTAGTCGGTACATGTTGGACCAGTTCAGGTTCCAGAAGGATTCATAGCTACTCTAGTAGTGCAGAACATGGGAATAGTTGAAAGAAATGTGGTTGGTTTATATGAGCTGTGAAGTTTAACATTGTGGATTATCAGACGTTGTGACCTATGACTTCGTGCCAAGTGGAGAAGTCCACTACCAAGGAATAGATTACGGGGTCATGTGTTATATTGGTTTTGGCCTGGAGTGTATTAGGCCTGAGATTTTGCAAGAGATAAAGCTGGAACTTGCGGTATGTCTGCCTCCTTAATAACCCTATACCTCAGTACCAAAAGGGCTATATAAAAAATTGTAAATCTACAGAAGGTCTACTCAGCGTGGAAGTCACGGTTGCGGATTTTGGGGTAGCTCAGCAATGTTGAGTCAACATAGTAAAAGAAGAAATTGGTCGTCGGTGTTTGTGGCAAGCCTACGAAGAGGACGACCATCCATTACAACACCAACTACTTGGATCAGTTCTCATAAATGCTTTTGAAAGAGTTTTTTTCTCGGACTCTCCATAATGCGTGGAGAATAGGGTTTGGACGATTGCGTCAGGTCCCTATGACGGTGTCAGAATATGCCATCAGGTGTGATAAGTTAGCCCGTCATACTCCTACTTTGGTTCATATAGCCAGAGAGCAAGTCCACACACTCATTAAATGACTCAATTATGATCGTAAAATTTTGCACGACTCAAGGTAGGTTGATACTTTATTTTGGCTAGTGGTAGAAATTGTCCTAGACGTGGGAGAGTCATATTTCATTAGAACACACATGCTACGTGTCTCATTACAATTACAACTCAACTTACATGACCAGCTAGGGGAAGGGGTCGGAATGTCGAAGGTGGAGGTCAGACTCCTAGAGGTGGAGACCCAGCCTATTGATATATTTTTTTATGGTATGGCTGAGGTCGCTACACCAGATGGTGTCATTACAAGTACAATTTCTAGTTATTATAGAGTGACAATTTCATTAACTTGATTCGGTTATGAGTATCTAAGAAAGTCCTCCTAATATGCTCCACTCATGGGTGAGCTTCGTAACCCTGAAATATACTTATGTGAATACTCATGTTGGGAGATTCTATGGAGATAGTTATGTCTATCATTACGTGTTGTATTTTGGTTTAAATAGAAAATATTTAAAAAAAGAAAATGGAATGTTTCGATTGGCACGGTGTGTATATTACTTGTGATTCGGAACTGAGGACGAGATCCTCGCATTTTTATATGATTTGATATGTTTAAATCGGACTACGAGCCGTGATGGAAGTTATATAAGGACGAGATACTTGTGATGAAAATTCTTGTTTTTAAATTCTTCCTTGTGAAATTGAAATTTTTACTATGGTACTAATAGGGAGTCATGCCTGTTAGGCTTATTTGAAAATTTTTGTATAAAATTATCTGTGCATAATTTGCCAAATTCATGCTATAATTATTGAGCTTTAACCTACAAGGTAGGTTCCCGCCCATGTGGCGTTAAATGAGACACGTTAATTCAGGTATATAATTATGAGTTCTTCATTCATCGCATCTCGTTATCAGTATTGTGAAAGTTTGATATGAGATTATTGTTAATGTGAAGTTATTTGATGATTATATAATTGATTATGAACAACTATTAAGATCAAGTTGAACCAAAAGGGTGTTCCATTCAAATGGTTGGACGAGTGTGAGGCAAGCTTTCAGAAGCTCAAGACAGCCTTGACTTCAGCACCGATGTTGGTATTACCATCAGGTTCAGTATTTTTCACGGTATATTGTGATGCCTCCCGTGTTGGGATGTGAGCGGTATTGATGCAGAAGGGAGGGGAGATTGCATATGTGTCTCGGTAGTTAAAGATTCATGAGAAAAATTATCCTATCCATGACTTAGAGTTGGCAACCATTGTTAACGCGTGGAAGATTTGGAGGCACTATCTTTTTGGCGTGTCGTTTGAGGTTTTCATAGATCATCGCAACCTTCAGTATTTGTTCAAGCAAAAGGATCTCAATTTGAGGCAGAGGAGATGGTTAGAGTTGTTGAAAGACTATGACGTCACCATATTGTACCATCCGGGGAAGGCCAATGTGGTGGCCGATGCGTGAAGTAGGAAGGAGGTGAGTATGGACAACCCTGCGTTCATTTCAGTCGGTGAGAGGCCGCTAGTTTCAGACATTCAGACTTTGGCTAATTAGTTTGTGAGGTTAGACATTTCGAAGCCCGGCCGTGTTTTAGCTTGTACAGTCACTCGGTCTTCGTTATTCGAGCGTATCAGAGATCGACAGAATGATGACCCTCACTTGATGGTCCTTAGAGACATAATGCGGCAAGGTGGTGCCAAGCAGTTATAGTTGGAGATGACGGTGTTTTGAGGATGCAGGGTCGAGTGTATGTGCCTAATGTTGATGGGCTTCGTGAGTTGATACTTGAGGAGGCTCATAGTTCTAAGTATTCTATTCTCCTAGGTGCTGCCAAGATGTACCAGGACCTACGGCAACATTATTGGTGGCGAAGGATAAAGAAGGATATTGTTACTATTCAGATTTTGGAGGATATGCTCCGCACATGTGTTATTGATTTTGGAGGTTCTTGGGATCAGTTCTTTCTGTTAGCGGAGTTTGCCTATAATAATAGCTACCATTCAAACATTCAGATAGCTCCCTATGAGGCATTATATAGGAGACGGTGTAGATCGCCAGTGAGATGGCTTGAGCCAAGAGAGGCTCGATTATTGGGTACAGACTTAGTTCAGGAGGCCTTGGACAAGGTCAAGATTATACAAGATCGCCTTCGTTCAGCTCAGTCCAGGCAAAAGAGTTATGTTGACCGTAAAGTTCGCGATGTTGCATTCATGGTTGGAGTGCGGGTATTACTTCGGGTATCGCCCATGAAGGGTGTTATGAGATTTGGGAAGAAGGGAAAGTTGAGCCCTAGGTATATCAGGCCATTTGAGATTCTTGATAGAGTGGGGGAGGTAGCTTATAGAGTTGCGTTGCCTCTAGGGTTATCCTCATTTCATCCGGTATTCCATGTGTCTATGCTCCGGAAATATCATGGTGACTTGTCCCACGTGTAAGATTTCAGCTATGTCCAGTTGGACAAAGATTTGACTTATAGGGAGGAGCAGGTAGCCATTTTAGACCAGCGGGTTCGTCAGTTGAGATCAAAGAGTTACCCTTCAGTTCGAGTACAGTAGAGAGGTTAGCCTGTTGAAGCAGCTACTTGGGAGTCCGAGTCGGATATGCATAGTAGATATACCCACTTATTTGCCAGTTTAGGTGCTTTTCTATGTCCTTTCGAGGACGAACGTTTGTTTTAGAGGTGGAGATTGTGATGAGCCAAAGGGTCATCTTATGAATTAAGACTCCATTCCAGGCTTATTAGCCTAAAAAAGATTAATTTTATTTATCTCGATTTGCGTGCGCAATCCGAATGTGAAACCAGAAAGCTTTTTATATAAAAATATGAGAAGTAATAATTTTTGGAATTTAAAATTTAGTTTTAGTTGAGTTTGGTCAACATGTTGAGTAAACGGGCCCGGATCCGTGTTCCGATGACCCCGGGAGGCTCGCAGAAAAATATGGGACTTGGGCGTATGCCCGAACTTGAATTCCGAGGTCCCTAGCTTTAGAAATCAATTTTTAAAGAAAATTGTTATGTTGGATTTTTAAGGAAATAAAAAAATAAATTAATGGTTGAACTCATTAGTATCGAGCCCGTATTTTTGTTCCTGAGCCCGATACAAATTTGTTATAATATTTAAGTCCTATCTGTGAAATTTAATGGAAATCAGAGTTCATTTAACATGATTCGGATAATTTTTTCTAGAAATATAATTAATAGATTAAAAATAAATGTAATATACACATTAGAGACCTAAGACCTAAAGGAGAACATTCATCAGACCCCATTTATCTAAGGAGCGCCGTTTTCTTCTTCTTCAAAACCACAACAGCTGTTGCCTTCTTCTTCCTCCAAAAGCCGTATTTCCCTCAGCCCAAAACATGAGCTAAAAGCTGCTGAAGTCAGCTAGAAAACGCAACAAACACAGCTGCAAAACATCACCTAACTCCAACAAATTTCAGCCAAGAAACGCAGCAAATTTTAGCTAGAAACTAGGTCCAAAATCACTCAAAACCATAGCTGAAACCACCCTGAGAACGCAGCAAAATCAGTTGTCTGAAGCACCCTGTTCATAGTCAAAAACCAGCCCCAAAATTTCCATTAGGACTGCTCCAAATCCAGATATGAGCACCACCTAAATTCCAGCTCCAAAACTATAATAAAACCAGTAAAATACCATGAAAAAACACTACCAAAATAGCCACAAAAATCTGCCATGAAGTAGCCCAAATCAGACATCAAAACAACCCAAAACTCAGTGAAAATCAGTTCAAAGAAGCAGCAAAAATGCAGCAGTAAAACGACCTTCAAATCTCCATGAAAACCGGCTTTTTTCGTTCATACAAACAACCAAAATCAGCAGCAAATCACCCCTGAAAAACCAGCAAAACTTTAGCCCTCAAAACCATTGAAAACAGCCCAAAAACGGGCGGGAAATCCAGCACCAAATCCATCCAAAAATAGCCATTAGCACCACCTGAAATGGACCTAAAACAGCCGCAAAAACCAACCAAATGTCCCTGAAATAGCAGCTCAAATCGCTGCCAATTTCAGTGGCTTCATTGTGATATTGTTGACTTATTTGAAAGTATTAATTATTTCAGTGGCTTCATTGTGATACATTAATGGTTGAGCTGGTTGTCAGTGTTTCATGATTTATTTCGGTCGATTTCGCTGCGTAGAAATAATTGGCGGAGTTTCTTAATTGCACAGTTTTCTGTTTATATTAGTTGCGATATAAATATTGTGAAGGATTTTGATCTAAATTGTGAAAATCTTATTATAAGTGGTGAAATGTGATTGTCTGGTGGGAGCGGGTTGCACACCGCAACAAGGAGGAATAAGGGTGGACAAGTGAGATCGGGTTGCACGCTGCAACAGGAGGGATAAGGGTGAGATATGAGGAGTAATAAGGATGGACAGGTGGGATTGTGTTGCACATCGAAAAAAGGAGTAATAAGGAAGAATATTCATGTTTACTGGTATGTGATTAATAATTGGTGAAGTTTCTTACTAGTACAGCTTTCCGTTAACATTTGCTGAGACATAAATATTGTGAAAGACTTTGATCTAATTTGTGGAAACCTTTATTATAAAATAATGAAATGTAACTGTTTGGTTGGCAGGTTGCACATCGCAACAAGGAGGAATAAGGGTGGACAGGTGGGATCGGATTGCAACAGGAGGAATAAAGGTGATATATATATATATATTGAGGAGCAATAAGGGTGAACAGGTGTGATCGGGTTACACGCCGCAACAAGGAGTAGTTAGGGAGAATATTCATGTTTTTACTGGTTATATGATGAATACTGGAATACTCACGGTTATATTTTGTTGTTATTTCATATTCTGCTTCTACCGTTATTTTAATTGTAACTTGGAAAATTTTGTAAGGATTGGTTGTAGCTGAGATCTGGAAAGATAGTTGAGTTCCCTAATTATTTACTGCAAGTTATTGTTTATTTAGTTTAGTATTCCCTTCTTGATTTATTAAACACTGTATGCAGGTTATATTATAAATGCCCCGCCGTAGCCTCGTCACTACTTCGTCGAGGTTAGGCTCGTCACTTACCAGTACATGAGGTCGGTTGTACTGATACTGCACTCTACAGTTCTTGTGCAGATCTAGGTTCCGGTGAGAGCTGATTCTTTGAGCAGTAATTGAGCATTCACACAGAGTCACGAGGTAGATCTGCTGGCGTCCGCAGATTCTTGGAGTCTTCCCTTTATTAATAATATTGTTGTTTTAATTCATTCAAAAAAGAGATATATTTCTTCCAGCCAAATACTTGTAGTATTCTTAGTAGTTCGTGATTTGTGACATCAGATCTTGGGTAGTTCAATATTAGCATTAGTTTCGTGGTTTCGTTTTGTTAATTATTATTGATATCATTTGTTGAATAGTAATAGATTTCACATTCATTTTAAACTGTTTGCTTAGGTTTAAATAAATTTGTAAAAGAATACGGTTAGCTAAATTCTAACACTGGTTTGCCTAACAACTATGGTGTTAAGCGCCATCACGATCCCGAGGGTTGGGAATTTGGGTCGTGACACTTCTTTTGAACTGCCAAAGGCTGTTTTCGTAAATATAGCTAATATTTTACCATTTTCCCCTTATGTCGAACCATTTTTGCGGAAATAGCCTTAAAACCTTTCTCGGAAGTGCCGAAGGGCTATGTCGTACAAAATAGTTACCTTGCTTGTTTTTAACACATTTTACCATTTCGTCTTTATTTTTGACCGTTTTGCCGGGATAGCCTTTAAGCCTTCCTCGGAAGTGTCTAAGGGCTATTTTCGTAAAAATAGTCATGTTACTTTTGCTGTGTCGTCCTTTGTTTTTGGCCATTTTTTCCAAGTCAACCTTATAATTTTTATTTTGTGAAGTATCAAATGTGTGTTTTTCGTAAAAAATAAATTGTTATTTATTTTTACCCACTTATCCACGTGTCCGAATATTTTTACCAAGACAGCCTTAATACTTTTATTGGAGGTATTGAAGAGCCATTTTCATAAAAATAATCATTTTGTTCCCCTCGTCATCTTTTATCATTTTGTCCTTGTCCGACCCTTTTTTCTAGCCTTCCTCCCATAAGAAGTTTGTATGTTCCAAAAGTCTACTTAGTGTCATTTCTTTGAGTTTAGATTAAGACTTGACCTCATATTTTTATTTATCTAGGTACGATATGGTTCCAGTTAATGGGAGACCTGACAAGAGGAAGAGAGATGAAGAGCACTTGTCGTTTAAGATTGTCGACAAAGTGCCTAGGTTATTAAAGTGATGGTGGAACAACATGGATGGGTTTGAGCAAGGAAAGATCAAGGATTATTTGAAAAACTTGGTATACTTCATGGAGATTGAGCCTAAACGAGAACTCATCTACGCTTTGGTTTATTTCTGTGACCCGAAGAACAATGTGTTTCGTCTTAAAGGGTTTGAAATGAATCCTACCTTGGAGGAACTCGCTGAATACATAGATCTGGGGAAAAAGAGTCGAACAAAGAAACTTTTGGCTCCTATGGATGTTACTGCTACCAAGTTCCTTGAGCAGATGTGGATCAGCCACACCAAGATAGAACATGTAGCGCAGGGGGAAAATTCGCCTAGATTTCTTGTATGATAGGTACAGACATGAAGGGGGATTCTTAGAATATGGGACAAAGCTTGTTATTAAACAGAACCAAAACACATGGCAAGAACACGGACAAAAAGCATTCCTTGTAGCTTTCTTGGGGTGCTTGCTCTTCCCAAGAGAGGATCAAAAATCAACATTCGATTATCTGGGATAGTCACAGGTATGATGAAAAGAAAAGATTCTTCCATTCTTCTTATGGTGTTAGCAGATATCTTTCGTGCCTCGACCAGGTGCTGGGAAGGAAGAGGTTTCTTTGAAGGTTGCAACCTCCTGCTCTAGATGTGGTTCATGGATCATCTTTCCATCGTCCTTATCAGGTAGACCACCGTACTTGTTGAGGTAATCATGTTCGCCAGTATAATGCTAGATTGAAAAGTGAGTTGGAGATTCGCAGTTTTCCGAAAAGTATCCAAGATTGGAGGGAATATCTCCACTCCTTAACATATGCTCATATTACATGGAACTATCCTTGTTTCACCGCAGAATATGTCATCTATAAGTCATCTTGCCATCCGTTTCTGATCTTGATGGGGCTTCGCGGTTATCAGCCATATGCTCCCATGAGAGTTCTACGTCAGTTGGGTCACAAGCAGATAGTGTCCCCGGTAGAGACTATGCAAAACTTTATCTGGGAAGCAACATCAGAGGATCCCATTCGTGAAGCTTATGATCAACACGTTTGGAATGGCACTAAGATACTCGAGCGTGGCACCATGGTGGCAGATCGAGAATGGGGTAAGCTGAATCCTTCTTATCTTGAATGGTTTTATAATCAAGACGCTCTCGCAGATAGATCGGGGACAGTCGTGAAGAGCACCGCAGAGTGGGAGGCTGAGATTCAAAACAGAGTTAGGATGGCTTTGGAAGAGATGAAAAGAGATTATGAATCTGCCTTCAGAGCACTGAAAGAAGAGCTCGGCATCATTAAAGTAGACAGGGATCTGCTATATGATGCTTTTGAGAAAGAGAAAGCTCAGTGGGCACGAGAGAAGCAAGCAATCAAAGCCCAAATTCGGAAGAAGAACATAGCCACAACTGCTCCGCAATAGTAAGACAAAGAAGCCCAGTTCAGGGTAGTCCGTGATCATGAGCGCATGAGTTACGCTCCACTAATCCAAGGTCTAAGGGATCAGTTAGGGGCATTTGAGTCAAGCAAGGAGCGCCAGATCGCGGAGTTTGAAATATAAAGATATCACTACCAAAGTATGATGAATCGGTTGGAGGGGGAGTCACTGGAAATTCGGCGCCAGAGAGATATGGCCTTGGAGCGCGAGCGTGATGCGCTAGATCTAGCTAAGACCCGTGGTCAGCAAAATCAAGAGTTGCATTTGACTCAGGAACACATTAAGGGGAAAATCCTCGAGGTAGTCACATATACTTCCCGAGCTTGCAGGAGTTGCCAAGGAATGACGCCCGAGCGATTTGTATCATTGAACGTCGCCTGTCACATATCTACAGACTTAGAGAGGATATATAGCGAGATTGGGGGTCGGCCGCATGAATAAGTGCCTTGACTACAGTGATGCCGTTGGATTCTCCCGCAAAGATCAGAGTCTCTTTTATTTGGCAGTCCATTTTGATTGTCCATTTGTTGTCATTGAGTCTGTATAAATCTTTTGGTATGTTGAGTCTTGCTCTTTTCCTTTTTATCTTCAAAAGTCTGTTTTGAGTCGTGTTTTGTCATGTTTAGATGTTCGTATTTATGTAATTTTTGTTTTTGGGTTTTGTATTAAAAAAAATTTGAAAATCAATGAAAAAGATTTTTTTTAGTAAATTCGAAGTTGAACCAAAGATGTTTGTTTTGTAAAAAAAAAAGAGAGAGCATTTGGTCATGCCCCTGAACTACGTAATGATCTGATTAATGCAGCGACATGATATGTAGGCAACCTCTAAAAGGTTCGATCGAAATATTTCAATAAGGGAAAAAATGAGGTGAATGAAAAGAAAAGCGAAAAAAAAATGAGAAAGAGAGGTAGAAAAAAATAAAATAAAATTATTAAGAGCGTCAATAAGCAGCATCCTTATAAGCCGGGATGAAACATGAAGCCTTCCAAAAGCATGTTAGAAATGGTGAAAATGTTAGGAACATGGCATATCGTGTGTGATTCATACATGTAAAATGTTTAACCCTAACACGTTTGTTGTCTCTTATGATGAAATCGAGCTTAACCCTAACATCCTTGGTTTGTGGTGAAACTGGCATCACATCATTACTTCACCAGATCTAAAGGAAAGGTATCGATGGCTAATAATGATGAAATCGAGCTGGTTAGTAACGACCCCCATGGTCAGTCAGTTGAGCAAGATTCGGAGGAAGTAAGAATATTGAAACAACAATTGTCTGATGTGTATCAGGTTTGGGTCTCCGGTCAGCCTCCGCCTCAGGGTAGGCTACTCAACCACCGCCCCCTGCAATGAGAGATCACATTCTACCACCAGGATATGTGCCAAACTACAACTTCCATGCCGCTCCTGGAACTTCTAATGTGCGACCTCCAGCTGCACCGATCAGGAACACCCCTCTTGTCGTGTCTGGCGCGCCGGTATATACAATCCTGCCTCCACCTCCTGTGATGAGGCCAAAAAATTAGCCACCATCTCATGCTTGTGATGGCCAATACTACTCTCCAAATATGGCTTTCAGGGTCTCGACTACATACAACCAGACTCCTCAGTGCGAGTCACCAGTGGAAACTAAAAATCCTGCCAAGACAGCTGAGCCAGATGAGATGGCCAGGAAGATGAAAAGTCTTGAACAGAACATAAAGAACATACAAGGACTAGGTGGTCACAAAAATGTATCTTTCAGTGATCTATGCATGTTCCCTCACATCCATTTGCCACTAGGGTTCAAGACCCTAAAATTTGAGAAGTATGATGGACACGGTGACCCTATCGCCCACTTGAAAAGGTACTGCAACCAGCTGAGGGGTGCAGGTGGAAAAGAAGAATTGCTGATGGCTTATTTTGGGGAAAGTCTTGTGGGGGTAGCCTCAGAATGGTTCATCGACCAAGATATCTCTCACCAGATCGCAATTTGAAGAAGAAGCCGACTGAAAGCTTTAGGGAGTATGCAATCAAGTGAAGGGAGCAAGCGGCTAGAGTCAAGCCATCCATGGATATTACGAGTTGATCACTGTTTTTCTGGAGGATCAAGAGCCTGATTACTTTCAGAACATGACGTCTGCGATGGGTAGACCTTTTGCAGATGCAATCAAAATATGGGAGATGGTCGGAAATGGCCTCAAGACTGGTAGAATTGTAAGTCAAGCTGCTCTCAAAGCCACTACCCAAGCTATCCAAAATGGGTCGGGAAGCTTGGCAAATAGAATAAAATAGATTAAGGGTCCATGATGACTTCAGGACCCTGGGAATTTCAAAGAGGGGCATCGTACCCTTATGCACAAGTTCATCAGGGGCAATCCAGCTACCCTCAACATTACTATCCTCTGCCAATTCCTCAATACTTTGTGGGCCCACCACAGTATACAATGTTCAATGCTCAACGCTATGCTCGGCCTCCCAATCAGCAAGTACAGGCACCGGCTCTAAGGATCCCCCGGCCTCAGCAACAAAATTTTTGGGCACCCTACAATGCTCGTCCCAGGAAGGATTATGGTCGAGAGCACCGGCCATCGGAAAAATTCACTCCATTAGCTGAATCATACTCTAGTATATTCCAAAAGCTGAAGCAAATAGGCGTGATTGGAACCATCGCTCCCCACCATATGCATCCTGATTCCCATGGATTTCAAGCAAATGCTAGATGTGAATATTATTCAGGTGCCTCGGGGCATAGCACTGAAGATTGTTGGACTCTAAAAAGAGCCATATAAAGACAAATTGCTAAAAATTGATTGTAGTGACAACTGACGAGGGCCCTCCTAATGTGACCAACAACCACTTGTCAGTACATAATGATGTTCACTTTGTGGGAATGATGGGCCGAGATCAAGAATACAAGCCGGCTGGTCGAGTAGAACTGAAAGCAGGAACGATTCAAGAGGGAACCAAACTGGAAGCCAGTCCAAGCCGAGATGTTCCGTTGATTGTGAAAGGAACCCCGAGCTTAGAAAAGGTAACTTTATTTGTTTCCAAGGTCTCGAGATTAGAAGTTTGCTCCAATGTCCCAAGCCCAACGTTGTATGTCCTTGGAGGCTACCCCAACACTAATCAGAATCAGGGTGGTACGAAGGGTATAACAGAGCCAATCACAATCAAACCTGTCGTGCAACGCCTTGTGACAAACACGAAAACCATTACTTGGAACTACAACAAAACTGTGATGACTTACAAAGGCAAGGAAATCATAGAAGAAGTGGGGGAAACTAGAGGTTTGACTCGATCGGGGAGGTGTTACTCTCCAGATGAGTTGAGGAAGGACAAGCAAATTAGAGAAGGCCAATTGACAATAAAGAAAGCGGTCACTGAATAAGAGGCAAAAGAGTTTTTGGAAAAGATGAAAGTTTAGGATTACTCAATCATTGACCAGTTGAGAAAGACTCCTGCCCAAATTTCTCTACCATCTCTGCTCATACATTTAAATGAGAATGATCGTGTGCTAATAAAGATCCTAAACGAGGCACATGTCTCAGAGAAGACCACATTGGATGAGTTAGAGAAGATGGCCAACAGATTTTTTGAGGTGAACAGAATGACCTTTATTGATGATGAACTCCACGAAGAAGGAGTCGGGAACAACAGGGCTTTACACTTAAATGTTAATTGTGAGGGGCACTACGTAAAGTGAGTCATGGTTGATGGACGCTCAAACGTAGATGTATGCCCTCTCTCCACCTTGCAAAGCATGAAGATCAATACAGACAAAATCCGACCCAACAATGTCCGCATCCAGGCTTTTGATGGCTCAGCGAGAGATACCATTGGGTAGATCAACCTCACCATGACGATTGGGCTGATTGACTTTGAAATTGTCTTCCAAATAGTGTACATGGACATTTCTTATAAATTTCTTCTTGGAAGGACATGGATCCATACAGACCGAGATGTGCCATCCACCTTGCATCAGATGCTCAAATTCGAACATGACAGGCAAGAAATTATTGTTCACGGGGAAGGAAGTTATAAAGACCCGTTAATTCCCTGTATTGAGGCCAAGGAAGGGTGTGAGTCCATTGTCTATCAGGATTTTGAAGTGGTTGTTGTGGACCATGTTGAGGAAGGAAAGCCCATTCTGCATCCTCGTCTTTCCGCCACATTTGTAATAGTGGCTGCACTTATGCTGAGACAAGGTTATGAGCCAGGAAAAGGCTTGGGGGCATCGTTGCAAGGAATTTCATAGCCCATCTATCCGTTCAGTAACCATGGAACTTTTGGTTTAGGCTTCAGGCCAACACAAGCAGACGAAGACAAAGCCATGCACCGCATAAAGCATGGATGGGTCTTGCAACAACCTATCCCCCACATTTTCTACACTTTTGTCAAGCAACGACTCCAAGAAGGTCAACATTCCTCGGCGCAGGCAAACATTGATGAAATTTTCCATGGACTCAGCCAGATGTTTTCTCAAGTGAATATGATCCAGGCTGGTGAAGGCACTAGTCATGCTGATATGCAACTAATTGGCCCAGACACCATGCTCAACAATTGGGAAGCAACTCCTCTCTCCATAAGGAAGGAGTCTTGGTAGTTTGCTTTTGCAACTTCTTTTTGTATTTTGGGTTACTTTCAGGGTTGTAATCCAAACATCTCAGTATGATTGTTTTGTTTTGATGTTAACCCTTCTATTTTTAATATTTAATGAAATACAGTTCAATTTCGTATTAAGTTTTGTAACTTTTCTTTTTCCTAATTCCTGTCATTTTGTTTCCATTTCAGTTTTGTTAATGCCGACTTTAATAACATGACATGCATGCGGAATTCACGCCCAAATCTTAAAAAGTTGTCTAATTTCAAAATAATGCATCAAGAGGTTGAATATGATGAAGATGCGGCTGTTGAGGAAATAACAAGAGAGTTGGAACAATTTGAAAATATGCCTAAGCCCAACCTCAATGAAACTGAGTCCATTAATATTGGAAGTCATGAAGATTTTAGAGAAACAAAGATAAGCATTCACACTGAACAAAAAACAGAGATGTGTTGATTCAAATTTTGTTTGAATTCAGAAATGTGTTTTTTTGGTCTTATGATGACATGTCGGGTTTAAGTGCAGATCTAGTGGTTCATAAGCTTCCCAAATATCCTGATTTTCCACCAGTCCAACAAAAGCAACGGAAATTTAAAACAAACATGAGTGATAAAATTAAAGAGGAAATAATGAAGCAACGGTGTGCCAATGTGGTCAGAGCCGTCTGACACACCACCTGGGTGGCAAATGTTGTGCGTGTGCCAAAGAAGGATGGAAAAACTAGAGTCTGTGTTGAATACAGAGACCTAAACAAAGCAAGTCCAAAGGATAATTTTCCTTTTCCAAACATCCATATTCTTGTAGATAAATGCACAAAGTATGAGATACAGTCGTTCGTCGATTGCTATGCTGGGTACCACCAGATTCTAATGGATGAGGATGATGCAGAAAAGACCGCTTTCACCACTTCATGGGGTCCTTATTGTTAAAGGGTCATGCCATTCGATTTTGAAGAATGCAGGGGCAACTTACATGACGACCATGACCACCATTTTCCACAACAAGATGCACAAAGAGATCGAAGTATATGTCGATGATTTTATCATAAAATCAAAGACACAGGCTGATCACGTGCGCGATTTGAAAAAGCTCTTCGAACGTCTTCGAAGGTATGACTTTAAGCTTAATCCAGCCAAGTGTGCATTTGGAGTTCCATCTGGGAAACTCCTCGATTTTACAGTCAGCCATAGAGGCATCGAATTGGATCCATCTAAGATAAAAGTCCATTCGAGATTTTCCACCCCCGAAGAATAAAAAGGAAATCATGAGGTTGCTCTGGAGGTTGAACTATCAGTAGGTTCATTGCTCAGCTCACAACCACATGCGATCCCATATTTAAATTGTTGAAAAGGATGCTGCTATCAAGTGGACAGATAATTGCCAAAAAGCTTTTGACAGGATCAAAGATTATCTGTCAAAACCCTATGTACTCGTCCCACCTGAACCTGGTAGGCCGTTATTTTTATATCTATCGGTGATGGATAATTTATTTGGATGCGTTCTGGGGCAACATGATGCAACATGCAAAAAGTAACAGACAATCTATTATTTGAGCAAGATGTTCACCAATTGTGAGGTTAAGTACACCCTTTTAGAAATGACATCTTGTGCTTTGACGTGGGTCGCTCAGAAGTTGAGGCATTATCTCTTGGCCTACACTACTTACCTCATATCCATAATGGATCCTTTGAAGTACATCTTTCAAAATCCAATGCCCACTGGCAGGCTCGCAAAATGGCAGATTTTGCTCACAGAGTTCGATATCGTCTATGTTACTCGCACTACAATGAAAGCACATGCTTTGGCAGATCATTTGGCAAAGAATCCAGTTGATGATGATTACAAGATGTTGATACCCAATTTTTCCCATATATATTTTCAAAATAATGCATGAGCATCAATTAGTATTTTTCCATAATTTTCTGTAATTTTAAAAGATTTTTAATTAATTTATTCCATCATTTTATTATCTAAATAATTACTAATTGCAACACAAATGATTTTATAATAATTTTATTGCTTAATTTTATCATTTTATACTTATATTAAGCTTTAATTATTTTATGCATAATTACATTTACATCTTTAGGTTATAATTGTAATGACTTTGCAATAATAGCCCATGTGTGCATAATTATTTTATTTTACACGAAAATGACTTTTTATATTTTTATAATATTAAGTAATTATTTTAAATCATTTTCATACATAAATAGCATTTTTATCATTTATTAATTACTTTTATAAATTATTTTTATTAAATTAAGTGGGTATTTAAAACATAGCCTCTTTTCAATTAAATTTTTGGACCCCAGCCCAATAAGTATCAGCCCAATTATTATAACCTAATACCCATAACCCAATAACCCACTAACCCAATATCCATAATCCGCCCCAGCATGATTTAATCCTGGCCGTTGTTCTCAAAAGATCAACAGTCCAGGATCAACCTTCCATTTTTAATTACACCCAAACCTAAACCCTACCCTCATTTCCCCCAAACCGCCGTCCTTCCATACCTTATCTTCTCTCTTCTCTCTCACCCCCCTTCTAACCCTAGCCCGCTGTCACTGATATCCCCCTTGATTCATGAGGTCTTCTTTCAATTTCATGCCTTATCCGGCCTCATCTCTATACTAGTTGTATCATTTTCATGTTACTTGAGGATAATATTAATGGATTCGAACCAGATTTGGTTCAAGGTCTCTCATTTCTCGATTAATCTATCTATGTTCACTCCGATATCTGTGAGTACTAGTATTTTCGTGTTTTTATGGTTTCAAATCTCTGGTTCAAACCATATTTTGATTCACCTCTGTTTATTTTCATGAACTTAGCTATTTCTGGTTGAATTCGTTTAGATATCCTTAGAGCTGAAGCGATTTTGAGTTTGTTTGATATTTTTCCTTAAAGTTTTCTGTTTTTACTATTTATTGTTAAGCGATTTTATTTTACCCTAAAAGTTAGGGTTTCGATTTCTGATGGGTTTCTGCAAAGAATGTTTAAACGTTTAAATGTTTTCAACTCCGGTTTTCTTCTTTACTTTTTCGACTGATTTCACTTGAGTTTCATTTCCATGTCTTTGATATGTCTTAGGGTTTCAATTATTCGACTATTTCTTATACTGATTTACCCGTTTACCTTAGCTATGTCAACTAAAGTATTAAGTGATTTATTTTCCTAAATCAGGGTTTGAATTTAGTGCTTGTATTCCCTTATTAAATTCTTACTTGCTCTTACCTTATTTAAGTACTCGTATTGCTGGCTGATTTGGTGTTCTGACTTCTAATTGATTATGGAATCAGTTCTTACTTTAGTTAACTCCATTCTTAGAAACTGATTGATTCCATGTGAGATCTTCCTTAAATTAAGTGATACTTACTTGGTTCTGCCTGTTAATTGATTCCTGTTAACCTTAATTGGCTGACTAACTGATCTTCATACCTTATTTGTGTGCAATTGATTTTCATACCTTATTTGTCTTACTCTATTGTGTGCTATTTAAACCCACTCGTTGTTTTGATTTCAAAAACACACACACTGAGACACTGACACTCAGACTCACTTAAACGTTTTTCAACTTCTTCACTTTGCAACTTAAAACTCTCAAGTATCTGTTCTCTTAATAACTTAGGTTCTCTCTTTCTATTATTCTGATTTGCTGCACTGTCTGGCCGGTTGAAAGCCAAGGCTAGATTCTATGGATTCAAATTGCTGTTGCATTCCTGTTTGCTTTCTTCTCAACTGGTATGATTTAACCCCTGTCATCCTATTTCTGTCCTATGTGCTTATTTGGTTAGTTTATTTCGAAACCTCAGCATGCTTCTGTTTGCTGTATGTCCATATGATTTCACTTAGTGATAATGTAAACTAGGTTATCTCTAATGATGTGAAACCCTGTCTAATTCAGTTGTATGTTCCTTGTTCCGAACATGACTAGATATTGCAAGCATGTAATTAATGTATGGCCAATTCTGTCTGTTAATTCAAGTGTCCTTGCTCTTTTGTGTTTTCTTTAAATACTGGTACAATATCTATGTTTGAATAAATACCAATCTATTTGAACCATATGCTTAATATGGATTCTGTTTATTTCTTGGTATAGCTTTGTTTGCAACCATGTAATCTGAATCTGTTTGCTTCTGGAAATTAAACTGTTTTCTATAACTGTCCCCTACCCTTTATATATTGGTTTTCAAACTTCTACTCTTAGTTATTTAGGTTCCTACCACCCCCAGTGTGAGCACTGCCTAGGGTCCTTGAGAATCCTCCGAACTCTGACACATTGGGGCTGGTCTTCCAATCTTGTATGAACTATTTCTTTAAGTGTGGTTCTGGTGTGAGCATTGCCCGGGGTCCCTGAGGCCCTTGGGAAGTTTGACACACTGGGAACCTAATTCTATGTGCCATGGATGGATCCTCCTGTATACTTCATACTTGCTTTGCTTGAAGGCCTAGTTCCGAGGTTTATGTTGGGCCTATGAAGGCTATCTATGGTATAATGAATTTTGTTGTGTAATTTATTCATTATTGGGCTGTAATAATATAATAATATCTGTAATAAACAGATTTGGGGTTATTAGTAAAAGCTGGGGTGTTATATATATCTTTGTTAAGAAAACTCGAGTAGAAATCCTGCCTATAGGTCTATTGTGTTGGTTCCTTATGTGCATGTTACTGTTCATTTAGAGATATTGCCTATAGGATGTTTTTCTCACTGTTTGTGACTCTGAATCTTCATATTTTTGGCATATTAAAGACACTGCCTATAGGTCTTTCGTTAATTCTGTATTAGAATCCATGTTCATAGGATCTACACATATTTCCAGTTTCAACGTGCATTAGTGATCATGCATATAGGATCATATTTGTATGAATTAATAAACTTTCATGGTGACTTGTCTAAAATTCTGCCCACATGTGATTAATAGAATTCATGCCTATAGGGATTAAAAATCAGTTTCAACTTAGATATCATGCCTATAGGAGATATGAAAATCAGTTTTCTTCAATTTAGATACCATGCCTATAGGGATTAAAAATCAGTTTCAACTTAGATATCATGCCTATAAGAGATTAAAAATCAGTCTTCTTCAATTTAGATACCATGTCTATAGGAAATAAACAAATTAGTTTCAACACTTAGAAATCATGCCTATAGGAGTTAATTAATTTTGCAAATTAGAAATCATGCGTATAGGATCTAAAGAGATAAAATATGTTTCATGAGTTAAAATCAGTAACTCGCTCAGAAACCATGTTATAGGTCTATAATTAACAATTATAGATGCCATGACCATAGGATTCTGCTCCGGTTATCACTTAGGCAAACTTGTAGGGTTATTAAGAATTCTGGGTCTAAAATTGTGATCCCTTGCTGCTTGAAGTTTGCCCAAATTCAGAATTTAATCAAATCAGTAGGCAAGCCAGTAGGTCTCAATGCTCATTTTAATAAACTGGTTTCTTACATTCTGTTTATGCCCATCTAGATATCCTGCCTATAGGATCCTAAATTAATGAAATTTGCTAATTGAACTGCGTGCATTTGTTGTTACTTGTGGAGGTTAACATGTGCCCTTATTTGCTCCTTACATGATACTCCTATCTGAATTTTGTTTGTCGCCTAGATTTTTCTCATTTTAAGCAACATAGGTCAGTCCAGAACTACCTTAAATAGAGGTCCTAAACACCTCCAGGGCCATAGATAAGGGACGGGAAGTGCACACATAAGGCACGAGTTAGAAGCTACTAGCACGCTTAAGTAACAATTGAAAGATAGTAATTGGGTAGTAAAGGAAGTGATTACCCGTGCGCTAATACTATGTGTAGCACCCCAACTTGGGGAAAGTTACTAAGTATTGCATGGAAATGATCCTATAGGCTAAAAAAGCTTAGGACCCCTTTTAATTCATGTTTTGAAATAATAGTTGTCTAAATTTCTTTATTTTCCTTTAAGATTAATTCGCTTAATTAAGTTTGGCCGGGACCCACCATTGTGGACCTCGAGGGGTGCCTAACACCTTCCCCTCAAGGTAATTTCGAGCCCTTACCCGATCTCTGGTGATGCAAACTAGTTTCATGAGTTAATTGCTCTAGGTGACCTAACACACCTAAATTCGTTAGGTGGCGAATCTTCAAATCCCATACCCCATCTCAAAAGGAAGGGAGTTGTCTCAAAAACGTCGAAACTCGATTTTGCGAGAAAAAAGGTGGCGCGACTGCATGGTGACTCTGCTGGGGATAACCCTTAGGATCTTACCATAACAAAATTGCTTTTTGTGAATTAGTCTTTAAGCATGCTTTATTCTGTTAATATGTGTGCACTGTTTCCATTTCCCACTTTATGTGAATTTAATTGCCTATTTTCAAGCATTTATGATTTCCTTTTTACTATGGAAACTGACTTGTGTCTTTGTTTTCTTTCTTAAACGCCTTTTCAATTATTAAATACCGTATTTATCATTTTCTAACGTGCAAATACGTGACAACATGTTATTTTCTGTTGCATAAATCATGCTCGACATCATATTCCACTCATGCGTAATCAATACCATAGCAACACTTGATTAGTATTTGCGCTCTTCGTATATATCAGCCCTTTGAATTAGGAAAGGCTTATTTGCAGTAAAACTAGTCGATCAGCGGTGTAGTTGACGGTTTCGTGCCTTTTCCCCTCAAGTTGTCCGCTTGAGGGTACCAGTCTAGACCTCTATCGAAACTTTACTCTGATTTATTGTACATGCATCATGGTCAAACCTAGACAGGGTTAATATGTTATCCACATAATAACCCTTTAAGAAAAGCCTTGTCCAAAGGTCCACCGAGGTTTCCATAATCCCAATGGACGTAACCATGATCTGTGCATTAATTTGGAGAAATAAGTGCCAATATGCTAATCACTGATGTATGAGTAGTCGAATCTGTAGGGGGAAATGGTCTAACCTTATTTGTTTTGTAGAAAATGAGGCACGAAGTCCTCAGGTTTGGCATGGTCCGTAACATACCACCATTATTTCTAGATTGGTGGGAAGATATTTCATCAAGTGACAAAAAGCATGTGAAAAAGGTCCTGGGAAATTGCCTTCTTTATTGGACATCCAACCGAAAAATATGTTGATTGAAGTTGCCACAATGTTCTGGGATGGAGAAAGATCCGTGTTTTTATTTGGAAACATAGAAATGACCCATCTTGGAAGAAATAGGGGGATACGCTGGACTGCCTTGGGACAGTCCCGGTTTATTGGTGCCAGAAAACCGTACTGCTAAGGGGTTTCTGAAAATGATGGGTCTGAAAAAGAACGACGATTTGGAGTGCCTGAAGAAATCCTACATACCCTTTGACTATCTCTATGAAAGATATGGTCATAGCAAATCCTATCGTATCTACCATAATGAATTCTCTATCACTTCCTTGGGTTGTATTCACCGCAGGGTTTTTGTGTTCATCGTCTGCTTCCTGAGTATGATAGTGTTTCTGATGCACGGGGATATAATTCACACCAGACTGGCCATGGTGACTAAAACCTTAATGGAGGGGATCGAGGGGCAAACATATAACATTGTCCCTATGATCATAGCAGACATATATCGGGCCTTGGACCACTGCCAGAAGGGATTCAAACACTTCTAGGGTTGTAATTTGCTGCTACAGGTTTGGTTGTTAGAGCATCTCCAGAGAGGTCAATACCGTTAAGAGTTTCCACGAAGGCCATGGAATGATCATATAGCTTTCCATCACCCTAAGAGAATGACCTGTATCCCAGACAGGTTTGCTCAACCAGAGAGTGTTACAGGATGGGTGCAGTTTTTTGACAATTTGACTAAGGATCAGGTTCAATGGATGTTCGAATGGTTCCCTACTGACGAGTTCATCATCAGATCTAGGGACGCTCCACACTTGGTGTTGATCGGGTTAAGGGGCATATACCCTTATGTTCCCATCAGGGTTATGAGACAAGCAGGCAGGAATCAAGTCATACCGTGGGTCATTAAAATGAGTCACTACAGGGCGGATTTCCAAGATGATGACATCCCATACATATGTGAAGCTCAACATATGTGGAATCTGAATATTATTGTGGAAAGGGACACCATCGATCCGGATCGATATCACGCAGGGTATGTGCGCTTTTACCCATCATGGTTGTAGGAATGCATAGCAGGAATAGTCGAGCTAGGGGTCGGTTGAGGAAATAGAGTCATAGACGAAGTTGCTGAAGTCCAAGTGAAATACAACAAACTGCGCAAAAGGGTTCATGAGTCCGAGGCCGAGCATCTGGAGAAAACAAGACTGACATGGAACTGATCAATGAATGGAGGGAAATGGCTATCAAGTCTAATGAGAGGCTGGAATATCTGGAGCAGGGTCTGATGGAGCTGGAGGAGAAGACAAGGTAAAAAGTCATAGACTGCCAGAATGCTGAAGGTATCGAAGGAGGACATCTAGCAAGGGCATACCTGCTGCTGGACATGCGCGACCTGGGAAACCTGATCGACTGAGCCAAGAATCAAGCCTGAGGAAGGTCCTTCTGTGACCAAGTAGCATAGGTTTATTCGTTTTTGCTTTTCGAATATAATAAGGCCAAATGACATTAGTGACATATCTTATTTAGCGTCGTTTTAGATTCATCTAATTTTACATTGATGAAATGAAGCGATTATTGGCACTGAAATTCTCCGAATCAACTTGTCGCTAGGACTACCTCGGGCACAACGAGGCTCCCAAATTAGGACGCTAATTTACATTCCCGCACTATGTGTTTAAATATTGCAAATAATCTTTTCATAACTCTTACTGACTTGGCTACCTTTTGTTTTCTTTCTTTTTTGATTATTCCCATTCCCCAAGGTTGGTTCACATATACTGGCATCATCAGCATATCACACCAGATCCAGAGGCCCTCCACCTCCTCCTCCTCCAAGTGCATCAAAAGGCAAAGGGAAAGCTAAGATGGATAATATAAGTGGCGACAACACCGCACATGCTGAGAATGTGGAAACTTCTGATGGTCGGAGTACTCCGGCACCAAATGACTTGGTTTTGCGGCTTGAAAAGAAAATACTTGAACTACAAGGTCAGCTTGAGCAGGTTCGTAACTTGGCAAACCTCTCCCTCACACTAAATGTCACATATATCAACCATCCAAATAACCAAAAACCGGCACCTCCCCAAAATGCACCCGACCAACGCNCAACTTGGAAAACCTCTCCCTCACACTAAACGTCCCAGATATCAACCATCCAAATACCCAAAACCTGGCACCTCCGGAGAATACACCCAACCAACGCCCGCAGAATCCTCTCATACCCCGCAATATACAACCCCTCCTCAAAATCCTTTACCCATAACTACACCTCCTCAACATCAGCATCTCCCGACTCAATATCCGCAAACCACTTACCACACTCCTCAGAATATCCCGTAGCCTATCCCCGATCCCCAAAATTCAACTAATGATCACCATTATAACCGAACTCCTGGCCTTCACCAAAACAACCCCATATACGTGGAAACCTTACCCCACTCTACTCAACCAATATACACCAGAATCTGCCGAGAAGGACAAGCTCATTATCAACATGGCAGAGGAGCTCAAGAAACTCACAAGCCGAGTTCAGGGTATTGAAGGAGGCAAAAGAATCGAAGGTTTGAATGATGAGGATTTGTGCATTCAGCTAGATGTGGAAATACTGGAGGGTTACAAACCTCCTAAGTTCGATGGAACGGGTGACCCAAAGGTACATTTGAGAACCTACAGTGAAAAGCTCGTAGGGGTTGGAAAGGACGAAAGGATTCGCATGAAGCTATTCATGAGAGCCTCACTGGAGACGCCTTATCTTGGTACATAAGTCAAAATCCCAAGAAATTGGCTAATTAGGTAAGCATGGCATCAGATTTCATGGATAGATTCAGATTCAACATGGAAAATGCACCAGACATCTTCTATATCTAGAATCTCAAGAAGAAGCCCACTGAGACTTTCCGTGAGTATGCTACTCGATGGAGGTCAAAAGCAACGAAGGTCAGACCAACATTGGATGAAGAGCAGATAAACAAGTTCTTTGTCAAGGCTTAGGATCCACGATATTACGAAAGGTTAATGGTAATCGAGAATCACAAGTTCTACGATATCATCAAGCTCGGAGAAAGGATAGAGGAAGATATCAAAAGTGGAATGGTAAAAAATTTTGAGGCACTGCAGGCCACGAATAAAGCACTACAATAAGGTGGAATATCAAAGAAGAAATAAGTGGGAACAATAATGGTTGCCCAAGGCCCAAAAACTCCATTTGTATACCAAACACCTCCACCCACATACCAACCATCACCTCCAAGATATTCCCATCCTGCTACCTCCTACCATACTATAATTCCCAACCATCCTATTATCAGTCACCTCCAACTCGTCCAAACTACCAAAAACCCAAGCCTAATTTTGACCGCAAGCCACCCAGACAATACACCGCCATTGCCGAACCCATCGACCAGTTGTACGAGATATTGAAAGTTTTTGGTTATGTAACCCCTATTCCCACTGTGGCAATGGAGAATTCATCTCAATGGTTCAATCCAAACAAGACATATGCGTACCATTCCGGTATGAAGGGACACACTATTGACGAGTGCCGCACCTTGAAAGACAAGATCCAAACACTGATTGATAATAAGGTCATACAGGCAAAGGAAAATGCATCTAATGTCCGCAACAATCCCATCCCAGATCATAGGGGTGAAGGGGTCAATGTGATAGAAACTGATGAAGAATGGGATCCCCAGGGATCAATTGGGCTTATTCGAGAAGGTGATGATCCTAAGAAACCTACAGTCACGCTCAATCCCATTGTGGTGCAGGTGCAGCAACCAGTTGAAGTCGAGGTAGCCGCATCGGTTCCTTTTGAAGTATAAGTAATCCCACTTGCAGCAACACCCGCTCCATTTAAGGTGGAGGTGGCCACACCTTTCACTGTAACGGTGGCATGCACACCACCCTTCAGTTCCAATGTTGTACCTTGGGATTATGTGGCCGAGGTTACAAGATAAGGAAGTTCAAAGATGGAAGAATCGGATGCTGCACAAGGAATGACTAGAACAGAAAGGGTTTATACACCTGAACATTTGGGAGAATCTAGTAAGCAAGCTTCCAGTAAATCGCCCGGACTGGTCCAGATGACCTCTGGAGGAAGGTACAGGCAAGGGAGTACTCTGTCGTCGATCATCTGAACAAGACTCTTGCCCATATATCTATCTTGTCATTGCTACAAAATTCTGAGGCACACAGGAATGCTCTAATGAAGGTTTTAAATAAAGCATATGTGCCCAACAACATCAGTAGCAGAGAAATGGACAACATGGCGGTGCTGGTGCTAGAAAGCCACAAGATCACTTTCCATGAGGACGAGTTGCCACGTGAAGGATTGAGTCATAACAGGGCACTACACATCACAGTGCAATGTGAAGATAAGTTTATCGCCAGAGTTTTGATAGATGGAGGATCCAACCTCAATATTTGCCCATTGACGATGCTGAAGAGGTTGGGCAAAGGCCTACATGAGATACGAGTAGGGACTATGAACGTGAAAGCATTCGATGGGTCACAAAGAGATACGATTGGAGAAACCAACCTATGCTTTCAAATGGGTCCTACCTGGTTCGATTTTGAATTCCAGGTACTAGACATATCCGCCACCTACAATCTGCTGCTGGGACGGCCTTGGATACATGCCGCCGGAGCTATCGCATATACTTTTCACCAACCGGTAAAATTTGAATGGAACCATCAAGAAGTGATCATCCATGGAGATGGGAGCAACCCCATTTACACCAGTCAGACTGTTCCGGTGGTAGAAAATAGAAGGAGATTAGGTGGAGAAACCTACCATCGCATTGAGCGTGCTAACGCAATCGAAAAGGATAAGAAGATAGAGATCATATTGGCATGGAAAAGGTACGAACCTGGCAGGGGGCTCGGTAAATAGCTTCAAGGTATCTCCAAACCAGTACAACTGAAGCGCCATGGCACAACCTTCGGGATCGAATATTAGTATACCTGGCAGGAAAATCAGAGTTGGTTGCTACCATGGCATGGTCCATACTATCCTCTTGAGAAACATGTGCCGCACCTGAATCAGACCTTCCAGCACGCCGACACAGTATGGGGATCAGAAGAAGAGGAAGCCTTGGGAACATTGAGGAATTTGTTCTTGGAAGACGATGATATGGATTGTTGTGTAATAGTTGAGGAGGAGGAGGAGGAGGAGGAAGAAGGCCTCACTATCTAGACTGTGGAGAGAGGAGCATTCATCAAGAACTGGATTGTTAAACCATCAAGGGCTCGACGAGTCTTGGGGTAGCAAGGCTGATAGCATTGTTTACTTTTGAAAATGATTTCCTCTTTGGCATTTTGTTATAAATAATATTTACTTTCAGTGTTCCGTTTAGAAAAACATTATTTGAAATCATTTTGTTTAACGCTTTAAATGGCTTGATGTTTATTATTACTATTTTATTTCATATCTTTATCCCTACAACATTACTACTTCTTACCTTGAATTTCTTGAGTTTCTACTTCACTAGCGGACACATTGGATTTGTAGGTAACTTGTGAGCCACTATGGATGTGCTCAACCCTGTCATATCGTCGTATGACCATGCAAATATATCCTCATATTCTTTCAGGAACCGAGTGTATTCTTCTTTCTCTGACGGTGACAAATGGATGCTTATGCGGTTTTCCATGACGGTTTCGGAGTCAGTCCAACCTGGACGAGACCGAGATAGTCATCTTGGGAGACTCCAAAACCGTCATGGAAACCTGCATAAGCATCCATTTGTCACCGTCAGAGAAAGAAGAATACACTCGGTTCCTGAAAGAATATGAGGATATCTTTGCATGGTCATACGACGATATGACAGGGTTGAGCACATCCANAGAAATTCAAGCCAGATATGAGTCTGAAATCAAGGAGGAAGTCACCAAAAAAGTTCACGCCAGGGAAGCTGGTACTGAAACGGATCTTTCCACATCAAGATGATGCTAAAGGGAAATTCTCTCCCAATTGGCAAGGTCCTTACATGGTTCACAAAGTATTGACAGGAGGAGCAATCATAGTCGTAGGGATGGATAGAGAAATCTGGCCAAATCCTATCAATTCAGATGCAGTCAAAAGATAGTATGTGTAAACCATTTTATGCTTCTTCATATGATGTAAATTGAACTACACTCGACCTGATTCCCATTTAAGAGGGGATACGTAGGCAGCCTTGTGGGTTCGGTCAGAATTCAATAAAATTTCCATTTTCCCCATAATCAGAAACTGAGGCAGAATTTTGAGGAGGACTCTCAAAATTCCGAAGTTAGTTCAGTCAACCGCAGCATACGGAGCGGCCAAAAAGTTCATCTAGTTAACTGGGGTAGAATTTTGAGAAGGACCCTCAAAATTATACAGCATAGGAAGTCGCAATGTATCTGATTATGTCGCAGTTACTAGTTCATCTAATTAATTTCTAAACTATATACTACTATGTCTTTTGAAAGTTATGCACGCATGCTTTTGAAAAAGAAACTTTGCTTTAGCAAAAGCTACCCTAATAGTTTGGACAGGATGTTCAGACACAATGGATTAAGTCAAGAGGACGAAGGCACGAACCAACCTTCCCCCACAAAACTCAAAAAAATTTCTTTAGATGCAGGACTATATCATCATAAAAAATACCGTTGCAACAACACAATCACTATTCACGAAACACATTGTCAGCTAAGAATACTTTGCTCTTACCATTCTCCTAGCATGGGGCTAAGCACTGTCCTGAACCTTGCATGAGGCTAAGCCTTGCCTCCCACTTGCATAAGGCTAAGCATTGCCTCCTCCTTGCATGGGACTAAGCACTGTCCCGAACATTGCATGAGGCTAAGCCCTGCCTCTTCACTTGCATAAGGCTAAGCACTGCCTTCTCTTTGCATGAGACTAAGCTCTATCTCAATCTTGCATGAGGCTAAGCCCTGCCTCTCTACTTGCATAAGGCTAAGAAATTCATTCTCCTTGCATGGGACTAAGCACTGTCCTGAATCTTGCATGAGACTAAGACCTGTCTCAAATCACTTGTATGAGGCTAAGCCATACCTCCCTATTTTCACAAGTCTAAGAATTGACTTCTCTTTTCATGGGACTAATCCTTGTCTCAAATCACTTGCATGAAGCTAAGCACTGCCTTCCTACTTCCATAAGGCTAAGCACTGACCTCTCTTTGCATAGGACTAAGCACTGTCCCGAATCTCGCACGAGACTAAGAACTGTCTCGCTCTTGCATCGTTCTCTTCTCTCGAGCTAAGCTCTGCCCTCAATTTCATGCAAGACTAATCCCTCTCTTGTTGCTTCTAGCATCATGTCTCTGCACCTCATAGGCTGAATATAGCAAACTTGTCCGAAGGCGTTATAGTCTGAAGGCACCATCCCCATAGCCGGAAGACATCATGACATGGCCTGAGGATCTCTCAAACTTGCACATCATTATTCAAAGGCGTCATGGTTCGGAGGCACCATTTTCATGGCCCGAGAACATATTTCATGTCCTACGAATCCCTTACCACACAACTCATGGCCCGGGACGTCATCCTCAACTATCCAAAGACAATTTTCATGGTTTGAAAGTAATTTGCATCATGTCTAAATTTACGCAAAGTTATACGTATATGCTTGTAGTACATCTTTTGACTTGCAGGTGACCTAGTGAGTAACTGTTATTCCAACAGAAGCAATCCCACTCCAGCTCCCTCACACTATTTCCAACCTGACCGCTCACCATAACTGTTTTACCTACTCGAAACCTTGTGTCCGTCCTTGTGATAGCTTCATCGGTTTATTTCGCCGGTGGATCTAGAACAACACGCGGCCTGAAACCTGTAAAACCAGGGATATGTAGGCAACTCGGAAACCAGAGTGCGGTCTATATCTCTCAAATCAACCGATTCGCTCAAAATTGGCCATCATATCTTTACCCGAAAACTCTTTCATCCTTCCCGGGTAAAGAGGGACAGTTGTTGATACCCAATTTTTCCCATATATATTTTAAAAATAATACATGAGCATCAATTAGAATTTTTCTATATTTTTCTGTAATTTTAAAATATTTTAAATTAATTTATTCCATCATTTTATTATCTAACTAATTACTAATTGCATCAAAAATGATTTCATAATAATTTTATTGCTTAATTTTATCATTTTATATTTATATTAATGTCACGACCCGAAATCCCACCGTCGGGACCGTGATGGCGTCTAACATTGAACCTGCTAGACAAGCCAACGTTCTGGTTAACATGTTTATTTCCTTAATATTAGGCCTTTAAAGAAAAAGCGATAAGTGATAACAAGTATAAATAACCATGCGGAAGCTATGAAATATAACATCTTCAAGTATCTGATACTACAAAATCCTTAGTAACACCCCAGAACTGGCACCACAAATCCACGAACTGTAGAAGAATACAAAAAACACAGTCTGAATAAACAGTACAACTGTCTAAAAAATACAAGAGAAGACAGAAAGAAAAAGGAACGAGATAGGAGGTGACGCCAAGGCCTGCGGATACCTGCAGGACTACCTCAGTGTCTCCTGTGGACTGAAGGATACTCCCTCGATCACTGTCCACCGGGTCCAGTACCGTAATCTGCACAACATAAAGAAGTGCAGGTGTAGCATCAGTACAACCGACCCCATGTACTGAGTAAGTGCGGAGCCTAACCTCGGCGAAGTAGTGACGAGGCTAGGACACGACAAATAATAAACACCTGTGCAGATCAATAATATATAACAGAAATAACGACAGGAAGTAAACAGTTAAGTACAAATACAGGGAAAACATGCTGGGGTACAAAGGGAAAACACTTATTGAGTAACAGAACATGAAAACCGTCTAGTATTAAAATAACAACAGAGAACAAACAAGTGCACGACATCACCCTTCGTGCTTTACTCTCGTTCTCACCAAAATAAGTGCACGGCATCACCATTCGTGCTTTACTCTCATTCTCACCAAAACAAGTGCACGACATCACCCTTCGTGCTTTTACCTCACAATATCATGGCACGGCATTATCCTTCGTGCATTATCCCTCATATCATGGCACGACATAACCCTTCGTGCTTTTAAAATCACAATATCGGCACGACATTAACCTTCGTGCTTTTAAATATAAAATCATGGCACGGCATCACCCTTCGTGCTTTATACTCTCATCCTCACAATGCAATAAGTAAATACACGGTATCACTCTTCGTGATTTACACTCTTCCTCACCCAAACAATAACCAGAACACAATTTGGAAAGGAAGAACCACAATACAAACCATAATTTTACAATATCCCGGCAAGGGAACAATAACAAAAATATCACCGTCCCGGAAGGGACACATCTATAACCAATCTCACTGAACGTACAACATAACCAAATAATCCTCAACCGAACAACTAATCAAAAGTGTTCACAACCAAGTATTTCCAACAATTGAATAATCTCTAAAATGAAATCTACTTCATAATACAGGGGATATCGAAGAAAAACAAATATACCATAAGATATGACTCACAGACATGCTTGACAACAAGGTATAGGTACTCGTCACCTAACCTATACATTAAACATGATAATAACACGTAGCACATATGACTCAACACCTATTCCCTCAAGCTAAGATTAGGCCAAACACTTACCTCGACTCCAAGAATCCAAATCAAGCCTCTAGCACTGCTTTTCCTTTCGAACCCGACTCCAGATCAATAGTATCTATACATAATTGACTTAATAACATCAATAAATGCTTAACAATTCAATTCCAAAGTTTAAATATAGAATTCCCAACTTTCTTTCCAAAATTCCAAAAATCGACCCCGGGCCCGCTCGGTCCAAACACGAGGTTCGGACCAAAACCCGATAACCCATTCTCCTACGAGCCCGAATATATAATTTGTTTTGAAATCCGACCCCAAAACGAGGTCAAATTCCTAAATAATCAAAAAGCCCTAACTCTACCCAAAACCCCAATTTTCTACCTTTAATTTCATGTTTTAGGCCTAGAATCTAATGGGTATTGATAAAAATGGAAGAAAAACGAGGTTAGGATTACTTACCTATGAAGATATGGTGGAGAAGCTCTTCAAAAATCGCCTAAGAGGTGTGGAGAAGATGAAGTTTATGAAAAAAATGGGTTTAATCCCGTAACTATTCTGTTTTTGGGACTTTAAAACAACTGGGCGATTTAACTCAGTGCGTTCGCGGCACATGCTCCGCGTTCGCATAGACCACACTGCCTCACCCCTTCGCGATCGCGTCCTCGTGGATGCGTTCGCATAAGCTTAGAACTACCCAGCCCCTAGACCTCTATGACCCTGTGCGTTCGCGACCCAGGTGTGCGTTCACATAGGGTCCTCTCTCTTCAGGTCCGCATTCGCACCCTAAGGGATGCGTTTGCATAGAGCAGAGTCTACCCTGACCCCCAAACCCCACATAACCCTGTACGTTCGCATTCACTTGAGTGCGTTCGCATAGGGTAATTCCCTGGAAACCAGCAGCAACACTCACACCAGATTTTTCTAAGGTTTTTGCACCCCGACACCTACCCGAAACTCACCCAAGCCCTCGGGGCTCAAAACCAAATATACACACCACCTCAAAAACATACCACGTTCTTATTCAAGTAATCAAAACACCAAAATAACATCATAAACATCGAATTAAACCTCAAAATCAATGAAATTCCTTTAAACTTCCAAAACATCTAAATTTTCCATTTTTGATCCGAATCACGTCAAACTAAGTCCGTTTCTTACCAAATTTCACAAATAATACATATAAAACATATTGAACCTGTTCCGGGCTCCGGAACCATAATATGGCCCCAACATCACAGGTTTCACATCAAATCTCATTTTCAAAAACCTTTATATTTTTAGAAAAATTTTTTCTTCAAAAATTCATTTCTCGAAATTCGATTCTGGGCATACGCCCAAGTCCCATTTTTTCCTACAGACCCTCCGGGACCGTTAAATCACGGGTCCTGGTCCGGGTCCGTTTACCAAAAATGTTGACCAAAGTCAACTTTATTCAAATAATTATTACAAAATCATCATTTTATCAATTTTCCACATAACGGCTTCCCGGCTACGCGCCCGGTCTGTGCACACACATCGAGGTGAGATAAAAGGAGGCTTTCATGGCCTTGGAACACATATTTAGCTAAAATTACACGGGATGACCTTTGGGTCATCACAATCTCCACCTCTAAAACAACTGTTCTTTCTCGAACGAACATAGAATGGTACCTGAATCGAGGAAAAGATGGGGATATCGGCTCCGTATATCAGACTCGGAATCCCAGGTGGCTGCCTCGACAGGCTGACCTCTCCACTGAACATGAACCGAAGGATAACTCTTCGATCTCAACTGACGAACCAGACGAGCTAAATTGGCTACCGGCTCCTCCTCATAAGACAAATCCTTGTCCAACTGGACACAGCTGAAGTCAAGTACATGAGATGGATCGGCGATATACCTCCGAAGCATAGATACGTGAAACACCGGATGCACGGCTGATAAAATAGGTGGCAAAGCAAGTCTGTAGGCCACCTTTCCTACCTTATCCACAATCTCGAATGGACCAATGTACCTAGGGCTCAACTTGCCCTTCTTCCCGAACCTCATCACACCCTTCATGGGCGACACTCGAAGAAATACATGGTCTCCTATCATGAATGCCAAATCACGAACTCTGCGATCCTCATAACTCTTTGGTTTGGACTGAGTTGTGCGAAGTCTATCCTGAATGATCCTCACCTTGTCCAAGGCATCCTGGACTAACTCTGAACCCAACAATCTAGCCTCTCCTGGCTCGAACCACCCGACTGGCGAACGACACCGCATACCATACAATGTCTCATACAGAGCCATCTGAATGCTCGACTGATAGCTGTTGTTGGAGGCAAACTCTAAAGGCAAGAACTGGTTCCATGAACCTCTAAAATCAATAACACATGCTCGCAACATATCCTCCAAAATCTGAATAGTACGCTCGGACTGTCCGTCCATATGAGGATGAAATGATGTGCTCAAATCAACCCGTGTGCCCAAATCATGCTGAAATACTCTCCAGAAATGGGAGGTAAACTGAGTACCTCGGTCAAATATAATGGACACGGGCACACCATGCTGGCGAACAATCTCCCTGATGTAGATCTTTTCCAACTTCTCCGAAGAATACGAAACTGATACATGAATGAAGTGGTGCTGACTTGGTCAGCCTATCCACAATAACCCACACCGCATCGAACATCCTCTGAGTCCGTGGGAGCCCAACTACGAATCCATGGTGATCCACTCCCACTTCCACTCGGGAAGCTCAATCTGCTGCATCAAACCACTGGGTCTCTGGTGATCGTACTTAACCTGCTGACAGTTCAAACAACGAGCTATATATGCTACAATATCCTTCTTCATTCTCCGCCACCAATAATGCTGCCGCAAGTCCTGGTACATCTTTGTGGCGCCCAAATGAATGGAATACCGGGAACTATGGGCCTCCTGAAGTATCAACTCAATAATACCATCAACATCGGGTACACAAATACGACCCTGCATCCTCAAAACTCCCTCATCATCAAGTGTGACCTGCTTGGCACCTCCGTGCCGAACCGTGTCTCTAAGAACACATAAATGACCTGGCCCGGATACGATCATACAATGAAGAACGGGCCACAATATGGGCCAAAACACTGCCACCAGAAACCTACAATCGCATGAACAGGTTGGCCAAAGCCTGAACATCCAAAGCAAGCGGCCGCTCTCCGACTATTATATAAGCAAGACTACCCATGCTGGCTGACTTCCGGCTCAAAGCATCGGCCACCACATTGGACTTTCCCGGATGATATAGAATGGTAATGTCATAATATTTCAACAGCTCTAACCATCTCCTCTACCTCATATTCAACTCCTTCTGCTTGAACAAATACTGCAAACTCTTATGATCCATGAACACCTCACATGGCACCCCATACAGATAATGCCTCCAAATCTTCAACGCATGAACAATAACTTCTAACTCTAAATCATGAACTGGATACTTCTTCTCATGAACCTACAACTGACGTGAAGCATAAGCTATAACCACGCCATACTGCATCAACACTGCACCAAGTCTAACCCGTGAAGCATCACAATACACGGTATATGGTCCTGAACCTGTGGCCAAAACGAACACCGGTGTCGTGGTCAAGGCTACCTTGAGTTTCTGAAATCTCGCCTCACACTCATCTGACCACCTGAACTGGTCATCGAGGCTGCAATAGATGAGAATCCATCCACAAACCGGCGATAATAACCTGCTAAGCCCAAGAAACTCCGGATCTCTGTAGTTGAGGTGGGTCTAGGCCAATCTCTGACTGCTGAAATCTTCTTGAGATCCACCTGAATACCCTCTGACGATACCACATGGCCTAGAAATTCAACCGAACTCAACTAGAACTCACACTTGGAAAATTTGGCATACAACTGACTATCCCTCAAAGTATGGAGGACGACTCGAAGGTGCTGCTCATGCTTCTCTCGGCTACGGGAGTAAATCAAAATATCATCAATGAAAACAATCACGAATGAGTCCAAATATGGCCTGAATACTCGGTTCATCAACTCCATAAAAGTAGCGGGGGCATTTGTCAACCCAAATGACATCACCAAGAACTGATAATGCCCATACCGAGTGTGGAAAGCTGTCTTAGGGACATCAGACGCCCTAAACCTTAGCTAATGTTAGCCAGATCTCAAGTCAATCTTGGAAAACACTGTGGCACCCTAAAGCTGGTCAAATAAATCATCAATCCTCGGCAAAGGATACTTATTCTTAACAGTAAACTTGTTCAATGGCCGGTAGTCAATACACATCCTCATTGAGCCATCTTTATTCTTAACAAACAACACAGAAGCACCCCAAGGAGAAACACTAGGCCTAATGAAGCCTTTATCCAACAAATCCTACAACAGATCCTTCAATTCCTTCAGCTCTGGTGGGGCCATACGATATGGCAGAGTAGAAATGGGCTGAGTGCCCAGAGCCAACTTAATACAAAAGTCAATATCTCTATCGCGTATCTCTATCGCGTAGCACACACCCGACATGTCAGTAGGGAATACATCTGGGAACTCACGAACCATCGGCACAGACTCCGTAGAAGGAACCTCGGCACTAGAATCACGAACATAGGCCAAATAGGCCAAATAACCCTTCTCGAGCATACGTCGAGCCTTCATATATGAAATAAATCTACCGAAAGAATGACTAGGAGTCCCTCTCCTCTCCAATCGAGGTACTCCAGGTAAGGCCAAGGTCACTGTCTTGGTATTAAAATCCATAATAGCATGATAGGGGGATAACCAATCCATCCCCAACATAACATCAAAGTCAACCATATTAAGAAGCAAAATATCTACCTGAGTTTCCAGACCACCAATAACCCCTAAGCATGAACGGTAGACTCGATCTGCTATAATAGAATCACCCACCGGTGTAGATACATATACAGGAGTACCTAGGGAATCACATGGCATAATCAGACAAGGAGCAAAATATGAAGACACATAGGAGAATGTAGACCCCGGATCAAATAAAATCGAAGCATATCTACTGCAAACTGAAACCATACCTATAATGACTGCATCAGAGGCCTCAGCCTCAGGCCTGGAAGGAATAGCATAGCATCGGGGAGGATCCCCTCCAACCTGAACATGTCTGGGTCGACCTACTGTGGGTTGACCTCTACCTCTCATAGCATGTCCTCCACCTCTAACTGACTGGCCTCCACCTCTGGCTCCTCGACCTCCACCCCTAGCTGGCTGAGGGGGTGGGGGTGCACCTGGTGCGGGAATCATAGCACCGGAACTCGGATGCTGAGAACTACCAGAAGCTCGGGGGAAATACCTAGCAATGTGCCCTGGATCACCACAAGAGTAACAGGCCCTCTGCTACTGAGACTGCTGGCCCTGAAACTCTCCCTGTCGACCAAAATAACCCCTTGAAAGCTCTGAAGCGGCGATGCACTGATAGGAGCTGGTGGTGCACTATGGGATACCTGAAGTGCCGACTGGAATGACCTACGAGGATTACCTCTGCCAAAGAATCTCTGCCTCCAGATGAGGCACCACTGAATTGACCGGAATGGCGAGGTCTCTTGTCAGACCCCTGACCACTGCCCTATGATAAGACCATCTCAATACGCCTGGCCACATTGGCTGCCTCCTGGAATGAAATATCAGTACCTGTGTCTCTGGCCATCTGGAGTCTAACAGGCTGAGCTAGACCCTCAATAAACCTCCTCACCCTCTCACGATCAGTAGGGATCATCATGATAGCATATCGGGCCAAAGTAATGAACCTGGTCTCATACTGTGTAACAGTCATAGATCCCTGCTGGAGGCACTCAAACTGCCTCCGAAGACCCTCCCTCCGAATAATTGGTAGAAACTTCTCCAAGAATAACTTGGAGAACTGAGCCCAAGTCAAAGGCAAAGACCCAGCTGGTCTGGTCAAACAGTAGTCCCTCCACCAACTCTTGACGGTACCAGAAAGACGCAATGTAGCAAAATCAACTCCATTGGACTACACGATGCCCATGTTTCGAAGAACCTCATAGAAACTGTCCAAGAAATCATGGGGATCCTATGATGGTGCACCAGTAAATGTAGTTGAAAATAGCTTGGTGAACCGATCCAACCTCCACAAAGCATCGGCAGACATGGCTGCCCCCTCAACTACTAGTGCCGCAAAACCCGACTGAGCTGATCCAACTGCCTGAGGTGCTGGAGTCTAGAACTGAGGAGCTAGCTGCTCTAGTGTGTGGGTAGCAGGAGTCTGGGTCGCTCCCCCAGTCTGAGAGACGTCTGGTGCAGTAGGAAGAAGACCAGCCTAAGCCACACTCTCCATAAGGCCCACTAAATGGACTAGAGCGTCTTGAAGAACCGGGGTGGCAATGAACCCCTCTGGGACCTGAGCTGGTCTGACTGGTATGCCTGAGCAGGAACCTCACCGGCAAAGTCTACCTGTGGGTCCTCTACTGGGGCCGCTGCTCTGGGCTGAGCCCTGGCTCTACCTCGGCCCCTCATAGGAGCTGCAACAGGAGGATCGAGTTGCTGATCGGTAGATGAGGAAGCACGCGTAGCCATCTGCGAGAGAATAGAATAGAAACTCAGTTAGCATTTAGAATTCAAACCGCACGACAGAGAAGAAGAAATGTGAAGTTATTCGTAACTTTGCAGCCTCTAGGGGATAAGTACATACATCTCCGTACCGACCCCTCAGAATCTACCAAGTTTGTCTGTGAATTTATGAGACCTCAGCGACCTAGTGCTCTGATACCAACTGTCACAACCCGAAATCCCACCGTCGGGACCATGATGGCGTCTAACGTTGAACCCGCTATACAAGCCAACGTTCTGGTTAACATGTTTATTTCCTTATTATTAGGCATTTAAAGAAAAAGCGATAAGTGATAACAAGTATAAATAACCATGCGGAAGCTATGAAATATAACATCTTCAAGTATCTGATACTACAAAATCCTTAGTAACACCCCAGAACTGGCACCACAAATCCACAAACTATCTAAGAATACTAAAAACACAGTCTGAATAAACAGTACAACTGTCTCAAAAATACAAAAGAAGACAGAAAGAAAAAGGAACGAGATAGGAGGTGACACCAAGGCTTGCGGATGCCTGCAGGACTACCTCAGTGTCGCCTATGGACTGAAGGATACTCCCTCGATCACTGTCCACCGGGTCCGGTACCGTAATCTGCACAACATAAAGAAGTTCAGGTGTAACATCAGTACAACCGACCCCATGTACTGAATAAGTGCCGAGCCTAACCTCGGCGAAGTAGTGGCGGGGCTACGACACGAAATAATATATAACAGAAATAACGACATGAAGTAAACAGTTAAGTACAAATACGGGGAAAACATGCTGGGGTGGGAAAACACTTATTGAGTAATAGAACATGACAACCGTCTAGTATCAAAATAACAACAGAGAACAAACAAGTGCACGACATCACCTTTCGTGCTTTACTCTCGTTCTCACCAAAATAAGTGCACGACATCACCATTCGTGCTTTACTCTCATTCTAACCAAAACAAGTGCACGACATCACCCTTCGTGCTTTTACCTCACAATATCATGGCACGACATTATCCAATCGTGCATTATCCCTCATATCATGGCACGGCATAACCCTTCGTGCTTTTAAAATCACAAATCGGCACAGCATTAACCTTTGTGATTTTAAATATAAAATCATGGAACGAATCACCCTTCGTGATTTACACTCTTCCTCACCCAAACAATAACCAGAACACAATTTGGAAAGGAAGAACCACAATACAAACCATAATTTTACAACATCCCGGCAAGGGAACAATAACAGAAATATCACCGTCCCGACAAGGAACACAACTATAACCAATCTCTCTAAACGTACAACATAACCAAATAATCCTCAACCAAACAACTAATCCACAGTATTCACAACCAAGTATTTCCAACAATTGAATAATCTCCAAAATGAAATCTACTTCATAACACATTGAATATCAAAGAAAAACACATATACCATAAGATATGACTCACGAGCATGCTTGACAACAAGGTATAGGTACTCGTCACCGCACCTATACATTGAACATGATAATAACACGTAGCACATATGACTCAACACCTATTCCCTCAAGCTAAGATTAGGCCAAACACTTACCTCGACTCCAAGAATCCAAATCAAGCCTCTAGCACCGCTTTTCCTTTCGAACCCGACTCCAAATCAATAGTATCTATACATAATTGACTTAATAACATCAATAAATGCTTAACAATTCAATTCCAAAGCTTAAATATAGAATTCCTAACTTTCTTTCCAAAATTCCAAAAATCGACCCCGGGCCCGCTTGGTCCAAACACGAGGTTCGGACCAAAACCCGATCACCCATTCCCCCACGAGCCCGAATATATAATTTATTTTGAAATCCGACCCCAAAACGAGGTCAAATTCCTAAATAATCAAAAAGCCCTAACTCTACCCAAAACCCCAATTTTCTACCTTTAATTTCATGTTTTAGGCCTAGAATCTAATGGGTATTGATAAAAATGGAAGAAAACGAGGTTAGGATTACTTACCTATGAAGCTATGGTGGAGAAGCTCTTCAAAAATCGCCTAATAGGTGTGGAGAAGATGAAGTTTATGAAAAAAATGGGTTTAATCACGTAACTATTATGTTTTTGAGACTTTAAAAGAACTGGGAGATTTAACTCAGTGCGTTCGCGTCATGTGTTCCGCGTTCGCATAGAGCACATTGCCTCACCCCTTCGCCATCGCGACCCCGTGGATGAGTTCGCATAAGATTAGTACTACCCAGCCCCCAGACCTCTATGACCCTGTGCGTTGGCGACCCAGGTGTGCGTTCACATAGTGTCCTCTCTCTTAAGGTCCGCGTTCCCACCCTAGGGAATGCGTTCGCATACAGCAGAGTCTACCCTGACCCCTAGACCCCACATAACCCTGTCCGTTCCCATTCACTTGAGTGCGTTCGCATAGGGCAATTCCCTGGACGCCAGCAACAACACTCACACCAGATTTTTCTAAGGTTTTTGCACCCCGACACCTACCCGAGCCCTCGTAGCTCAAAACCAAATATACCCACCACCTCAAAAACATACCACGGTCTTATTCAAGTAATCAAAACACCAAAATAACATCATAAACATCGAATTAAACCTTAAAATCAATGAAATTCCTTTAAACTTTCAAAACTTCTAAATTTTCCATTTTTTATCCGAATCACGTCAAACTAAGTCCGTTTCTTACCAAATTTCGCAGATAACACATATAAAACATATTGAACCTGTTTCGGGCTCCGGAACCATAATACGGGCCCGACATCACAGGTTCCACATCAAATCTCATTTTTAAAAACCTTTATATTTTTCAAAAAATAATTTTTCTTCAAAAATTCATTTCTCGGAATTCGATTCTTGGCATACGCCCAAGTCCCATATTTTCCTACGGACCTTCCGGGACCGTTAAATCACGGGTCCGGGTCTGGGTCCGTTTACCAAAAATATTGACCAAAGTCAACTTTATTCAAATAATTATTACAAAATTATCATTTTATCAATTTTCCACATAACGGCTTCCCGACTACGCGTCCGGGATGCACACGCACATCGAGGTGATATAAAAGGAGGCTTTCATGGCCTCGAAATACATTTAGCTAAAATTACACGGGATGACCTTTTGGGTCATCACAATTAAGCTTTAATTATTTTATGCATAATTACATCTACATCTTTAGGTTATAATTGTAATGGCTTTGCAATAATAGCCCGTGTAAATAATTATTTTATTTACACGAAAATGACTTTTTATATTTTTATGATATTAAGTAATTATTTTAAATCATTTTCATACACAATTAGCATTTTTATCATTTATTAATTACTTTTATAAATTATTTTTATTAAATTAAGGGGGTAGTTAAAACATAGCCTATTTTCAATTAAATTTTCGGACCCCAGCCTAATAACTATCAACCCAATTATTATAACTCAATACCTATAACCCAATAACCCACTAACCCAATATCCATAACCTGCCCCATCATAATTTAATCCTTGCCGTTAATCTCGGAAGATCAATGGTCCTGGATCAACCTTCCATTTTTAATTACACCCAAACCTAAACCCTACCCTCATTTCCCCCAACTCGCCTTTCTTCCATCCCTTCTTTTCTCTATTCTATCTCACCCCCTCCCCTTCTAGCCCTAGCGCGCCGTCACTGATATCCCCCTCGATTCATGGGGTCTTCTTTCAATTTCATGCCTTATCCGACCTCTTCTCTCAACTGGTTGTATGATTTTCATGTTACTTGAGGATAATCTCAAGGTATTCGAACTAGATTTGTTTCAAGGTCTCTCATTTCTCGATTAATCCGTCTATGTTTAGATCTCCTTAGATCTGAAGCGATTTTAAGTTTGTTTGATATTTTTCCTTAAAGTTTTCTATTTTTGCTATTTATTGTTAACCGATTTTATTTTACCCTAAAAGTTAGAGTTTCGATTTCTGATGGGTTTCTGCAAAGAATGTTTAAACGTTTAAATGTTTTCAACTCTAGTTTGTTCTTTACCTTTTCAACTGATTTTACTTGAGTTTCATTTCCATGTCTTTGATATGTCTTAGGGTTTAAATTATTCGACTATTTATTATACTGCTTTACCCGTTTACCTTAGCTCTGTCAATTAAAGTGTTAAGTGATTTATTTTCCCAAATTAGGGTTTGAATTTAGTACTTGTATTCCCTTATGAAATTCTTACTTGTTCTTACCTTATTTATGTACTCGTATTGCTGCCTGATTTGGTGCTCTGACTTCTAATTGATTATGGAATCAGTTCTTACTTTATTTAACTTCATTATTAGAAACTGATTGATTCCGTGTGAGATCTTCCTTAAATTAAGTGATACTTACTTGGTTCTGCCTGTTAATTGATTTCTGTTAACCTTAATTGACTGATTAACTGATCTTCATACCTTATTTGTGTGCAATTAATTTTCATACCTTATTTGTCTTACTCTATCGTGTGCTATTTAAACCCTCTCTTTGTTCTGATTTAAGAAAAACACACACTGAAACTTAGCTGAGACACTGACACTCAGACTCACTTACACACTTTTCAACTTCTTCATTTTGCAACTTAAAACTCTCAAGTTTTCTGTTCTCTCAAGAACTTAAGTTTTCTCTTTCTATTATTCTGATTTGCTGCACTGTCTGGCCTGCTGAAAGCCAAGGTTAGATTCTATGGATTCAAATTGTTGTTGCATTCATGTTTGCTTTCTTCTCAACTGGTATGATTTAACCCCTTTCATCCTATTTTTGTCCTATGTGCTTATTTGGTTAGTTTATTTCGAAACCTCCGCATGCTTCTGTTTGCTATATGTCCATATGATTTCACTTAGTGATAATGTAAACTAGGTTATCTCTAATAATGTGAAACCCTATCTAATTCAGTTGTATTTTCCATGTTCCGAACATGACTAGATATTGAAAGCATGTAATTAATGTATGGCCAATTCTGTCGGTTAATTCTAGTGTCCTTGCTCTTTTGTGATTGCTTTAAATACTGGTACAATATCTATGTTTGAATAAATACCAATATGTTTGAACCATATGCTGAATATGGATTCTGTTTATTTCTTGGTACAACTTTGTTTGCAACCATGTTGTGATGACCCAAGGGGTCATTTTATGAATTTATACTTCGTTCTAGGCTTACTATCCATAAACAGTTTAATTTTAAATACCTCAATTTGTGTGCACAATACGGTCATGAAACCGGAAAGCTTTTATGTGAGAATATGAGTAGTAATTTCTAGAGTCAAAATTTGATTATAGTTGACTTTGATCAACATTTTGAGTAAACGGACCCGGATCTGTGTTTCGACGATCACGGGAGGGCCGCAGTAAAATATGGGACGGGTGTATGCCCGGAAATGAATTTCGAGGTCCCAAGCCTTAGAAAACAAATTTTGAAAAATATTATTCTACTAGTTAATTCAAGAAATAAAGAAATGAAATAATATGTAAAATATATGATATCGGGCCCATATTTTGGTTTCGGAGCCCGGAACAAGTTCGTTATGTTATGGAAGCCCTACCTGTGAAGTTTCATGAGAATCGGAGTTGATTTGATGTAATTCGAACATCCGGTTGAAAAGTTAGGAATTTGAGTGTTCTTGAGGAAATCTTGAGTTTTGAGGCTAAATTTGTAGATTTTGATGTTATTTTGATGATTTGATTGCACGAACAAGTCTGTATGATGTTTTCAGACTTGTGTGCATGTTTGGTTTGGAACCACGAAGGCTTGGGTGAGTTTCCAGTAGGCTACAGAGTGTCTAGACTTAGAAAAATACCCAAACAACTGAACATCTGGTGTGCAGGCCTCAGATCTTGCAAATGCAAGGTCGGGCTTCGCAAATGCGAAGCCAATGGCCAGCCTAAGATCTCGCAAATGCGAGGTCCTAGGGTCACCAATGCGAAGGACCCTGTTCGCAAATGCGAGGTCCTGTTCATGTTTGCGATATCTCTCCGGAAAGCCGAGGGTTCGCAAATGCGGACCCCAGTTCGCAAATGCAAGATCCGCAGCCTGTTATATCAGTTTTATGACGGGATGTTTTACTTCTTTTCCAATTTTCTAAAACCCTAAACCTCCGTAGGCGATTTTTCAAAGATCCAAACTTCTCCAAACCATTGGTAAGTGATCTCTAACTAATCTCTTTCAATTCCTAATAACTTTTAACAAGATTACAACAAAAAATCTAGAGTTTTCATGGTAAAAATTTGGTTTTTGGGTAGAACTTAGAAATTTCAAATTTTGGGGAATTGGACCTCGAATTGAGGTCGGATTCCAATACCAATTGTATATTCGGGTTCGGAGGAGATTGGGTAAATAGGTTTTGGTCCGAACCTCGAGTTTAGACCAAGCGGGTCCGGGATCGATTTTTGAATTTGAATAGGAAAACTTAGGAAGACCATTTCTATTCAATAAAGATGATTCCTTTAGGCTATGATTGATAACATTGAACAAATTGTGATTAGATTCGAACGGGTTAGAAGCAAATTCTAAAGGAAAGGCAGTGCTAGAGCAGTGAAGTGCTTGTTAGATCGAGGTAAGTGTTTGGTTTAACGTTGACTTGAGGGAATAGGAATCCCCAACTTGATTGTTATGTGAAATTGCTTGTGTGTGGTGCATAAGTTAGGTGACGAGTACCTATGCACTACTAAATGATTGTTTAACATGATCCTTTTTCGTTTCCCATTTATTTGCTTCCCGATTTAACTGTTTTGTGATTGTTGAGGTTTACATGGCTATTTGGTTTCATTAGATTATTGCCAATTTTTGTTGCAAGTGTGTTAAAAGTGTTGGTTGTTCTCTTGATTCTGTCATGGTACATAAAGACTGAGCTGGGTTGATAGCGTTACGGTGTTTACATATATTCTGGTTGGTTTCATTGTGAAATGATATTGGTTAAAGCATATGAGCTATACTGTTTTCTGTTTACAAGTGTTAAGATAAAAGTGTTGTGAAAGGATTGGCCTGAATTGTGAAATTTTTGATAAATAAATAAATGATAGTGATAAGGGTGGACAGATAAAATAAATGATAGTGATAAGGGTGGACAGGGGAAATAGATGATAGTGATAAGGGTGGACAGGAGAAATAAATAATAGGGATAAGGGTGGACAGGTGGGATCGGGTTGCACGCCGCAACAAGATAGTGATAAGAGATGATACTTATGTTTTACTGGATTTCAAAAATGTTTTGTTGCTTTTTGAAATTTAAGGATTTGAAACTTACAGATTTGAAAACTTATTGTTTTACTCTACTATTTCTCATATTATGCACATATGGTTGTTTTACAGTAAATTTAGGAAATTTATGTGAGATCTTGGTTATGGCTGAGGCCTGGAATAGGCGACTGAGTTATTTGATTGATTGTTGCAGTTGATCTTTCTTATTTGTGTAGAATTGTTTCCTTGCTCTATTATATATTTTGTTACATGTTAAGTTATAACTGCCCCGCCTTAGCCTCGTTACTACTTCGTCGAGGTTAGGCTCGACACTTACTCAATACATGGGGTCGGCTGTACTGATACTACACTCTGCACTCTTTTGTACAGATCCAGGTACCGGCCAGCAGTAGAGATTTTTAGTAGCAGCTATCCATTATCCGGAGACACGAGGTATATCTGCCGACGTTCGCAGATCCTGAGAGTCTTCTGTTAGTTCGTAGAGACTATTTTTTTTATATTTTCTCAAAACAGTTATATTATTTCTTTCCGTCCATTGTAGTATTCTTTAGAAGTTCATGAATTGTGACACCAGACCCTGGGGTAGTCTTAGAGTTATTTATATGATTAGTTTGTGGCTCGGTTTATTTATTAGTTTAGTTATTTACAATTGGAGTTATTCATTGGAAACCATTAGTCTTAGTTTACTTTAAATTTATTTTATTGTGCTTAAGTATGTAATCAAAGGCAAATAGCTAATCGAATTCTAACATTGTCTTGCTTAGCAAGTGTGGTGTTAGGCGCCATCACGATCCCTAAGATTGGGAATTTGGGTCGTGACAAGTTGGTATCAGAGCACTAGGTTGCTTAGGTCTCACAAATAACGAACAAACTTGTTAGAGTTTGAAGGATCGGTACGAAGACGTCTGTACTTATCCCTCAGAGGCTATCGAATTAGGAAACAACTCCATTTGTATTTCTATTCTATTGTGCGATTCTTGTTATCTCCAAAAAAAACTGATTGAATTCTTCTATTCTCTCGTAGATGGAGAGAACCCGTGCTTCCTCTTCCGCTGACCAATCATCCGGTCTTCCAGCAGCAGCGTCAGCTCCTACTAGGGGCAGTGGTCGAGGCCACGTCAGAAGCCGGGGCCGGGGTAGAACACATCCCGTTTCTTAAACAGCAGCCCCAGCTGCGGAGCCCCAGGTTGAGATTCATGAGGGGGTTCCCGCTCGGACCGCTCCAGTAGGACCGGCTCAGGTTCCAAAGAGGTTTATTGCCACCTCAGTGCTTCAGGTTGCCTTGGTCTGTTTAGTAGGCATCATGGAGAGTGTGGCCCAGACTAGCACCCTCCCCTTGGCAACGACCACATCTCGGGCTGGAGGAGGGATTCAGACTCCCGTTACTCATACTCCTGATCAGGCTACTCCGCAGTTTCAGACCCCAACAGTTAATTTGGTTGGGGTAATTCATCCACTTGCTGTAGTGCTGCCTGTTGATGGGGCAGCTATGTCCACTAACGCTTTGTGGAGACTGGACAGGTTTATCAAGATTTTCCTTGTTCACTTTAGTGGTGCTACTTCAGAGGACCCTCAGGAATATCTGGATAGTTGTCATGAGGTGTTGCGTAGTATGGGCGTTTTGGAGACCAATGGGGTTTATTTTGCTACTTTTTAGATGACTGGTTCTGCCAAAAAATGGTGGAGGGATTATCTATTGACTATACCAGTTGGGTCGCCTGCCTTGACCTGGGATCAGTTTTCTCATCTCTTTATGGAAAAGTTTTTTCATGTTACTACTCGAGAGGAGAAGCGTCGTCAGTTTGAGCGACTTCAGCATGGCAGCATGACAATGACCCAGTATGAGACTCGTTTCGTAGATTTAGCTAGACATATTATTCTTTTGTTGCCCACAAGAGAGAGAGGGTCAGACGGTTTATTGAGGGCCTTGCTCAACCCATCAGGCTACAGATGGCCAAGGAGACAAGGACCGAGATTTCTTTTCAGGATGCAGCTAACGTGGCTAGGAGGTTTAGTCAGTTCTCGGGATGTGAGGTCAGGGGTCGAACAAGAGACCTCACCATTCCGGTGGTTTCAGTGATTCCTTATCTGGAGGCGGGACTTCATTTAGCAAAGGCCATTCTTCCAGGCTATTTCATTCGGCACTATAGGCTTCGCATGGTAATTCGGGTGGTCATGGTTCTTATCCACCTCCTTCTGCTTAGCCAGTCTACAGTGCTCCTTCAGCTCCTATTAGAGCACCTCCTCTGCAGAGTTTTCATCGGGGTCAACCAGTTTGCCCGAGTCAGCTTACTTATCAGGAGGGATGTTTTAAGTGTGGTGAATATGGGCATGTCCGGAGGACTTGTCCGAATTATGAAGGTAATCAGTTTTAGCACCAGGGTTCTCGTGCTATAGTTCCGGCTCCAGCTCCAGCTCCAGTACCACTTGGCCAGCCAGCCAGAGGTAGGGGTCAGCCCGTTAAAGGTAGAGGCCAGAATGTTAGAGGTGGAGGTTAGGTAGATAGAGGTGGAGGCCAGCCCGCTAGAGGTGGAGGTCCTCCCAGAGGTGAGATTTAGAGTGGCGGGTCCCAGCCCCAACTGTATGCATTTCCACCCAGGCCTGAGGCGAAGTCCTACAACGCTATTATTACAGGTATCATCTCAGTTTGTTATAGAGCTGCTTCAGTTTTGTTTGATCCGGGGTCTACTTATTCTTATGTTTCATCCTATTTTGCCTCGTATTTAAAGGTGCCCCGTGATTCCTTGAGTGTTCCTGTTTATGTGTCTACACCGGTGGGGGATGCTATTGTGGTAGATCGTGTGTATCGTTCGTGCGTAGTAGTCATTGAAAGTCTTGAAACTAGTGTGGATCTTTTACTTCTAGACATTTTCGATTTTAATGTCATATTGGGCATGGATTGGTTGTCACCCTATTATGCCATCTTGGACTGTCACACATGGACAACTACCTTAGCTTTGTCGGGGTTGTGTCACGACCCAAATTGATGGGCTGCGATGGGCACCCGATACCTTACTCAAACGAGTACCAACGTAATGTATCTTTCTTATTACATAATCATATACTCGTGATATACGAGCCTAATAGGCCAACATAATCATTTATAAACTCTAAACATAGGCCGACAAGGCCATAAAAGTATTCGTATACATGACATCTGTCTACAAGCCTCTAAGAGTATATAAGTAACATAAAGGTCGGGACTGAGCCCCGGCAATACCAATCAATACATGTCCTAATTATACTGACCAAACAAGCAACTACGAAGCAAATGGAGCACACCAACATCTTCCGTTGATCTGATAGCTTACTTGGAGGACTGTCGACTTGTCTATCGGGACCTGCGGGCATGAAATGCAGCGTCCCCAGGAAAAAGGGACGTAAGTACGAATAATGTACTGAGTATGTAAGGCACATAATAAATACACAACAGAAATGGAAGAAATATAGCGTAAATGACTCAACCTGTAAGTCTGGATAACTCTGTAAATCATGAAATACTTATAGTGTCATGCATATGCGTATAAATGTTATGTCGTGCATTGATGCATGTGTTCATAACATCATCAAGCCTCTGAGGGCATCCCATCATATCATCTCAGCCACTGTGGCAACATCATCAACGCATACCAGCTGATCAGGTGGTGGTGCGTATATAATGCCATAACCTTGCCCATATCCCATATACATATATACGCGTATATAATGCCATCCGGTCATGGGTCAATGTGCATGTATAAATTCATGAAATGCATATGAAATATGTCAATAAAATCTCTCGGTACATCATAAGTCCATTGATGTGTGGCTAGAATTCATGGTTTAACGCATTATGTGCCTTATATTTTATGTGCGTTAATGATAAAAATACACTTTGTATGCGCATAATGGAGTCTATTTCATGTGTAGGTGAATCGGAGATGGAAGCCGAGCTAAATGGATGCATAAACGTCGAAAATACGCTCAAGAGGCGAAATGAGTGAACCGGGCTATAGCCGGGCGTTTGAGCTGTAAAGCCTGGTCATACAAGGCTTTCTCCGGGAGTTTGGGCCATAAAGCCTGGTAGGACCAGGCGTTTGGGGGGCGTTTGAGCCCTAACGCCAGGCCTGGCCAGGCTTTATCCGGGCGTTTAGGCCGTAAAGCCTGGTCCCTGGTCCGGCCCAATCCGAGTTTTGAAGATTTTTAAGTGTTTCCCGGTTTGAATAGAAGTTTCCTACACGTTTAGGGTTTGTCCCAAACATATAAATAGACCCAAAAATACAACTTTGAAGGGAGATGCCATTAGAGTCAAGAGAAGATTGTGGAATACTACTCAGCAAAGCAAAACATTGATTTTTACATCTTTTATTCCTTACTTTGTAGTTTAATTATGCAAGTTATTTTGGATTTGATTATGATGAGCATGAGTAGCTAATTTCTTTAATCTAGGGTTTTGGTGGAACCTGTTGGGGGATGAACTTATTGTGATATTAATATAGCTTTGATTGGTTGATTAAACTATATTTGTTCAACTACGTTCTTGTTGTAGTTGATTGAAGGGCCCTCAATTAGCTGTTCCTATTTATTATGTATCTACTTGAGAGAGAGTGCATATTTAGGTAGTTGTTTGAACAACATCACTCCCGGAGTATAGACGAAAATCATAATCGAGGGTTTAGAAGTTGGATTAGAAATAACGATACTTCGGGTGCAATCTAGAGTGAACTGTAATGCAATATAGCTAGCGTAATGAGAGAGTGCGTCTAGTAAATTATCATAATTACTTGAGAGAGATTTATGGTAGATAGAGTGTTCATGATTGATAGAGGCAACTAATCAAACTATAAGAAGTATCCGAGAAGGAAGTTCACCGACGGGGGAAACCATAATCTTAGACCTTTATTATAATTTTTTACATCATATTGTTAGTTTATCAATTTTTTCAGTAGAAATAGTAAAACAACACCAATTGATATTCAAAAGTCATGAGAAAATTTATTAAGTAAAAGTTTCGTATTCTGACGGCTTGATTGATACGTAAATTTCCTGCGGGATCGACTCTGGGCGCAATACCCCGGATTATATTTGCAGCGCCTGTTTAGTATGTCTTATAGAAAGAATAAACGGGCATTGCAAATATAATCCGGGGTATTACGCCCAGAGTCGATCCCACAGGGAATTTACGTATCAATCAAGCCGTCAGAATACGAAACTTTTACTTTATCAATTTTCTCAAGACTTTTGAATATCAATTGGTGATGTTTTACTATTTCTACTGACAAAATTAATAAACTAACGATTAACTAACAATATGATGTAAACAATTATAATAAAGGTCTAAGGTTATGGTTTCCCCCGTCGGTGAACTTCCTTCTCGGATACTTCTTATAGTTTGATTAGTTGTCTCTATCAATCATGAACACTCTATCTACCATAAATCTCTCTCAAGTAATTATGATAATTTACTAGACGCACTCTCTCAAGTTACGCTAGCTAGATTGTATTACATTCACTTTAGATTGCACCCGAAGTATCGTTATTTCTAATCCAACTTCTAAACTGTTGGTTATGACTTTCTTCTATACTCTGGGAGTGTTTTTGTTCAAACAATTACCTAAATATGCACTTTCTCTCAAGTAGATACATAATAAATAGGAACAGCTAATTGAGGGCCCTTCAATCAACTACAACAAGAACGTAGTTGAACAAATAGAGATTAATCAACCANTTTAGCTACTCATGCTCATCATAATCAAATCCAAAATAACTTGCATAATTAAACTACAACGTAAGGAATAAAAGATGTAAAAATCAATGTTTTGCTTTGCTGAGTAGTGTTCCACAATCTTCTCTTGACTCTAATGGCATCTCCTTTCAAAGTTGTGTTTTTGGGTCTATTTATATGTTTGGTACAAACCCTAAACGTGTAGGAGACTTCTATTCAAACCGGGAAATACTTAAAATCTTCAAAACTCGGATTGGACCAGACCAGGGACCTGGCTTTATGGCCCAAACGCCTGGATAAAGCCAGGCCAGGCCTGGNCTTCTATTCAAACCGGGAAATACTTAAAAATCTTCAAAACTCGGATTGGGCCGGACCAGGGACCAGGCTTTATGGCTCAAATGCCCGGATAAAGCCTGGCCAGGCTTGGCATTAGGGCTCAAATGCCCCCTAAACGCCTGGTCCTACCAGGCTTTATGGCCCAAACGCTCGGATAAAACCTGGTATGACCAGGCTTTACAGCTCAAACGCCTGGCTATAGCCCGGTTCACTCTTTTTCGTCTCTTGAGCGTATTTTCGATGTTTATGCATCCATTTAGCTCGGCTTCCATCTCCAATTCACCTACACATGAAATAGACTCCATTATGCACATANGCAATTAAACTACACCCATTAACACAACTTATTAAGCAAATCCCGTAACGCGTTATACCAAGAATTTTTAAAATAGTTTAATCACAAAGGTGTAACATCCTCGCCACAATAATCGATTCACAAATACCACACTTTATTCACAATTCACTAATTACTCTAACATAGAGGTCAACAATATTACCTTTCCTTCATGAATCATGTGCCCTCACCAAATCAAAGAGCTAGTTCCACACAGAATGAAAATTTAAGAACACTTAGGAACTCAAGATAGAAAGAATTTACTCACTCTCAGAAATAATATTCATATGCCACAAAAGATGCACCATAGGCTTGCCCGTAGTGTACTACTCTNAAACAGGTAGGATATATTTAGATATAAGAGTGACTACACCTTCCTAAGCACTTTAATACATATAATTTAACATTCAAACCCCATACTTATGTCAAACCAAAATCCTCCTTCACATCAATATTATTACCTCATACTTCTTTAAGCACAATTATATCAAGAGTCACCACTTGTCAAGGAATATTTTTTTATTTTTTTTTCACAACAATACAATTATGTTTTTCCTTTTATTTTTTTTTTCCAAGTGACTCTTACTTTTTCAAAACAATGCACCTTTCTCCTTATTTCATTAGTTCCACTCAAAATCCAAACCAACCACCCCCACACTTTAACTTTTACACAGTTCATAACAATCCAAGTGCTCATGAGAGGTTAAAAGGTTCAAATAGATAGTTAATTAAAAAAAAAGGGGTAAGGCTTGTAATGTGGTTGCCAAAGAAACAGGATTACAGGCTCAAAGAGGTTAACTACGATAAATAACAATTAGGCGGGTAAAATATACATAGTTGGCTCAACAAAGAAACGCCTATATCACTTCCAAGACTGAACAAAACTACTATTTCGCTTTGCAAACACACGGGGCAAGTTATAGACATCAAATGCAATGCACAGAATAACACACAAACCTCACACACATGTGGCACATAACTCACTCAGGATTGGATTCATCAAGTCACTCTAGTCAAAGCACTTAAGCAAATTTAAATCATACAATTTAAGGTACTTATACAAGAGTCAAAAACTGAGCCTAAGCGTCAGAACGAAAGTACTCGCTATTCTCAAGGAATAACAAATTCAAGAGATATTTCTTCAATTCAAAACACAACATAATGGCTCCTCTTCCTAAAAAAACTAACTACACCCGATTCAAACAAAACCCTTGGAAAAAAACCGTGGCACAAAGAAAAACCAAGGGGGAATTGCTACACTACCTAACAAAAGAAAATCTTTTTTTAGACTTAAATCCCTCAAGAAAATTTTCTAATAGATCCATCGTCGGGAAAAGTCCAATTTTTTTCTTCTTTAAAAAAAGAAAATTATTCAATTAAGCAATCACAACTAAAATAGCATAGAAAGTCACCCTGACAATCTCCTCACCACACACTTAAAATTGCGCATTGTCCCCAATGCACACTCATATATACAAGAGGGTAAAAGAAACTCCCTGATAGGCTAAAGGCCGAAGCACTAGCATCTCATGGGGTACTCAGACTTCTCCCAGGCCTAGTCCTTCGTGCGGGTACCTCACACTTAGTTCCAACCATCTAGTTTGTTGTTGCATCCTTCCAGTGGCTTTGCGTTCCATGCTCCTAAAAAATCAAAAAATTGACACTACAAAAATAATACAATTAGAAAAAATAAAACAAAAATAAATAAATAAAATAAAACAAAATACAATCAAATAAAGCAATAAAGCTGGGTTGCCTCCTAACAAGCGCTTGATTTAACGTCGCGGAACGACGTGAATCACTTTCTGCCTCCACTTCGAACTTATGAATTGGACCCCAAGTTTTGATTCTACTCTGTGATCATGCTCCTGGGGTAGTAGAATGAATATGACTGGCCCAAAAAAATAATATAGTATTCTGCACTTCTTGGCCTTTCGATGAGATGTGTATTCCCGACTTTCTGGCATGAAGAATTCCAGAATGTAGGCATCTTGTTCCTTATTCCTTGACTCCTCAAGTGGCTCGAACGACTCTATTTCCATATCATCATCCAAATACAATGTGGAAAAGTGCTTGGAGTGTGGACCAATGCGCTCAACTACACAAACATTGGGATTGTCAACATCCTTAACACTAATGACACTAGAGTCAACTAAATATGTATCCTCAATATCCTTGGTTGACTCTAGTATCTCTTCTACGACATTGGAATCCTCAAAATCTATTTTGATTGATTGTTGGTGTTCTACTCTGCCTTTCTCCTCTAGATCATCCTCGTATTTTTTTTAAATCCTCCAGTATAATGGCAATTTCTTCAGCCAATTCATACTCATATTGGCTACTATCCACAATGTCAACTTGTTGTGCTTTACAGGGTTCAATTACTTTATTCGCTTGAGCCTCCAAGTTGTGCTTTACAGGCAGTTTAGCATATCCTCGATCTTTTTCAGGTCCTCATACCTGGGTTTTTTGTTCCTATTAACTTCACAAGAAAATGGGTTGGAGGAAGATAAGAAATATAAGCACAACCATGAAAGTGGCCATCTTGACCACCACACATATCACACACATTCCCCACATAAGATGAGTGAGTGCACATAACTCGCTCTCGGGAATATGTTGATAATTTTTCCCAGGGTGGTTTCCTCCATAATATGCATAACGAGGATCAAAAGTAGAATTACCAACATCCAAACTCTCATAATTCCATGATGCCATGTTTTTNGAAATCAAACTTGAAACCTAGAACTATGTACACCTATAGCTAAAATATGTATGAAATCAAAGAAAATCGACTATAATTAAGAATTTTCCTTCAACCACACTTGATAATACCGTTAATTCCCCGGCAACGGCGCCAAATTTTGATCATGCTCAACTATGTCTTATAGAAAGACTAAACGGGCGCTGCAAATATAATCCGGGGTATTACGCCCAGAGTCGATCCCACAGGGAATTTACGTATCAATCAAGCCGTCAGAATACAAAACTTTTACTTTATCAATTTTCTCAAGACTTTTGAATATCAATTGGTGATGTTTTACTATTTCTACTGACAAAATTAATAAACTAACGATTAACTAACAATATGATGTAAACAATTATAATAAAGGTCTAAAGTTATAGTTTCCCCCGTCGGTGAACTTCCTTCTCGGATACTTCTTATAGTTTAATTTGTTGTCTCTATCAATTATGAACACTCTATCTACCATAAATCTCTCTCAAGTAATTATGATAATTTACTAGACGCATCTCTCAAGTTACGCTAGTTAGATTGCATTACAGTTCACTTTAGATTGCACCCGAAGTATCGTTATTTCTAATCCAACTTCTAAACCCTTGGTTATGACTTTCGTCTATACTCCGGGAGTGTTGTTGTTCAAATAACTACCTAAATATGCACTTTCTCTCAAGTAGATACATAATAAATAGGAACAACTAATTGAGGGCCCTTCAATCAACTACAACAAGAACGTAGTTGAACAAATAGAGTATAATCAACCAATCAAAGCTATATTAATATCACAATAAGTTCATCCCCCAACGGGTTCCACCAAAACCCTAGATTAAAGAAATTAGCTACTCATGCTCATCATAATCAAATCCAAAATAACTTGCATAATTAAACGACAAAATAAGGAATAAAAGATGTAAAAATCAATGTTTTGCTTTGCTGAGTAGTATTCCACAATATTCTATTGACTCTAATGGCATCTCCCTTCAAAGTTGTGTTTTTGGGTCTATTTATATGTTTGGGACAAACCCTAAATGTGTAAGAGACTTCTATTCAAACCGAGAAACACTTAAAAATCTTCAAAACTCGGATTGGGCCGGACCAGGGAACATGCTTTATGGCCCAAACGCCTAGATAAAGCCTGGCCTGGCCTGGCGATAGGGCTCAAACGCCCCTCCAAACGCTTGGTCCTACCAGGCTTTATGGCCCAAACGCTCGGATTTTACAGCTCAAACGCCCGGCTATAGCTCGGTTCACTCCTTTTCGCCTCCTGAGCATATTTTCGACGTTTATGCCTCCATTTAGATCGGCTTCCATCTCCAATTCACCTACACATGAAATAGACTCCATTATGCACATACAAAGTGTATTTTTATCATTAACGCACATAAAATGTAAGGCACATAATGCGTTAAACCATGAATTCTAGCCACACATCAGCCATTATGCCTCTGATTAATATCATGAAATAAACTTTACCAACTTACATATTTCTGTGACCCATGAACAAATGATAGAGTAATATGACACATGGAAGGATAAGAATATACACATCTCTAGCATTTCTACGAATAGAGTATTTTATGGAAGTTGTGCATTTTCTCGTTTCGTTCATGTCATATAGATCATGCCAAAAAGAAAGAAGGGATAGCCTTAACATACCTGTAGTATACCATATTTTGCATCCTTTGTCTACCGATGTAGGATATAGCGAGACGTAAGCTCATTTGTGTTCATAATTTGAAAAATTTTCAAGGCATGTCTATGCAGCGCACCTTCAACTCAAACATTTTACAACTACAACTGACATTAAGATTTGAGCCATTAAAGGCAACTATATTCCTTTCATCTCCACTCCTAATCTTCTGTGGCACCTTAAACATTTATCTTAGTTCCAACAAAGCTATATCACTCTAAAAGCTCTTTATGAAACACTTGGAACATAGTAATAGTGTAAAGCATTCTACATTGGTCTTCTATAGGGTCCTTCGTGTGCAGAACTGCTTGTTAATTTAGCGAGTTAAAATCCTCTTTCCTTTCCTCATATTGATTTAGAGTGGGGAGAGATCATTTGAAGCTTGTCTAATTCAAAGCATGTTTTCCTTTTGAGGAGTATTGGAGATTGGATCAAATTAAAAAGCTAGTTTCAATTAGGCATCCATGGGGTGAGCGTCAACTTTGTGATTATCAAGCAGAAATAAAGCCACCTTATCAAAGTGACTCAATAGTCACATAATTGGGCTTTGAGCCCTTTCACACTTGCTGCCACGTTTTTGGGGGAAATTATAAATTTTTATCCCCTTATTAGTTAATTAGGTAATGTCTCCTTACCCAATAATCAACCAATTAACCTCAAAATTTAAAATTATCTCAATTTACCTAAAAAATACTACTCATTTTTAATATACTTTATACATCATGCTATCACGGTCATATGGTACCTTGTATAGTACTAGTCCATAAATATCAGGTATTATCGCTCGACCCGTATTTTATCCCAAATTGGCAACTTTCAACGAAACTCATTTTCTTTAATTCGTGTACCCTTTATCCTTCATGACACTTACTTATCGCTTGCTATAAATAGCATAAATATGTTAACCTCAAGATAATCTCATTCCCAAACTTACGTCGATTAACTTACGACGAAACTTTAACATACGAAAATGAGGGATGTAACATCATTCCCCCCTTTGGAACATTCGCCCTCGAATGTTGACTGGTGCTCTTATCATTTTTATAGCCTATGTCTTCCGAATACTTTATTATTCTCCTTTCCATCTAGGCAATTGTTCCTTGATTGAATCCAAAGTCCAGGGCGTTCCCTCTTTAGGCCTCCTTCTCACACCACGACTTATGATCATAATCCTTCCAGTCTTGTAACTGCTGCTACCTTCTGTCATGCAGCCTGTACGACTTTTTTTCTTTGTATGTGCGCCTATGCGAATTTTCTCTTTTTTTTCCTCCAGTTTTTAGCCAGTCTCTAGGCGTCACTTTGTAAGCATATACGAAGATTGAAAAGATGTCTCTTTGGGCATTTATAGGTATACTGAAGTTTTTCCTGATACTTCATTGAATTTACAAATATTGCTATATCTTATTTCATAAACCCGGTTATCTATTCGTATGACTTTACTGGATCTAGGTAGGTCATATTATACCATCATTCTTACTTCAATTTATCGTTACTGAGGTCTTTTATTGTATTCCAGGTACTTTTGTTGCTTATCCCATATGTTTACATCTAAGTCCTTTAATGCTTCCTCATTACTGTTTAAGAGTGACGGCCTATTCTCATCTTATACTTTGTGAATTTTGTCCGTCCATTATTGATTCACCTCAATATTGATCTGCAATCCACTACAAATAACTTGAAACCTCTTACGTAATATATTGTATACTTCCATAACTGTACTTTGTAGCCTCATAATGTGACTCACCTTAAATGGGTATTTTAGTCCCTTACAATTCATGAAATCCTCTTCAAGTCATTACTTAATCGAAGGCCCAATAGTCATCCTTTATCTATCACAATCACACCCTCATTCCACTACTAGGGCAACATTCCATCTTTTCTAAATGCTACTAATCTTAGACTCCTTTGAGTTCGTTCAGGCTATACTGAGCTTTCTATAACTTTAGAGAAACCATCATCCCTTCTTGTTTTCATGTGCTTAATCCCAAGGACTTATCCATTCTCATCACCTTCTCCCTCACCTTTTCTTATCCTTACTCTCGTCTTCCTAGAACCTTATCGCTTTACCATACGCTAGCTTGCGACCTATATGTACCTTTTTATACTATTCGCAACCCTCCTTCAACTTGCTTGCACCATATATTTTCTTATGTTGTTCTGAGACATCACATCGTCTCTAACTCTTCTTTACTTTCTTAACCAGATCTCTTGGTATCAAGAAACCATAGATTGAAAGATATGCCACTAAGGACACCGCTACCGATAGTGAGTTCCAGCGATTCTAGCCTTGTATTCGAAGTATGGACTATTCCCAACCTTTTATATCTGAGTATCTCGTATGTTATTCACTTTTACCTTACTTACCTTAACATCTCGCATCACATCTTCTATGACCTCCTTTCCCACATAGGTATAATTCATATAATAGATGCATCTCTAGTGTATACATAATCCGGTGAGAGCTTCATACTAATTTCTTATAAGGCTGGTACTTCTGCTAATTTACTTCCTTGTAGAGTCCTTGCAGAATATGGATACTGTACAATCTCTTTTGCACCTCTGACATTTAAAAGTGATTCTACAATGTTCTCAATCGCGATTTCTATAATTGTCTTGGTCCGATAATCAGATTCAAGATTTTGTCGGTCGAAGTAGCTCTTTAGTTTCTTCTTCCTTCTGATCAGCCTTCATATAGGTTTAAGCTATATTTTGATCTGTGGCTCATGGTGTTAGTTATTACTTTAGCCTTTAATGGACACAATATAATATCCATGATACAATCTCCTAACAATTCAATCATTTGTCTAAGACATGCACTCAATTCTTTCTTTTAACTTATACTAGAGTCTTCTATGTCTATATATTCTGCATGTATAAAAATCCAAACTCTTAAGTGCGTTCATAACGTAACCAACTCTGGATCATCGAATAATTCTTTCAGTCCATCTTAGCTTTATTTCAAGATAAGCTATTACTTTTCTTGGTATTTCTGCCCCCGTGTTGCGTCCATACTTAGCTTATCTTAGTGCCCACATATGCCAGAGTTCTCGTGCAACTCATATGATCTCGAATATTACTTTTAATTTTACTTCCTGTTCTTTAGTCACGGTAGGTGCCACTTTCCTTTGGAGTGCTTACAATGTTGTTGTGAGACTATTGTTACACGACCATTTCTTCTTTAGGTCGTTGTGCTTAGGTTGAAGCCTTGTTCCTTATTTCCTCAGCTAGTCTTTCGTTGTAGTATTTAGGGAGAACCCTTGAATCTCGTAAAGCCGTGAGATTATTACGGACCTTTTGATGTCCTTCCTTGCCTGTAATCATCCATAATTGCTTACCTCCGCGTCCTAGTGCTTGTAGGGTTGCTTCTGAACTGATATTTTGATTGTCTTCCCAGCAACACTTTTTTTTTGTCCCCGTAACACTCATACGGTATCTTTAACTGCCCCGAATCCTACTTGAGTATGTCTTCAGTATTATAATGACATTACTGCGAGGATGAATTATCCATGTTGGGGTTTACTACATTCATCTTGTATGATCTGCTTATTCGTCTATGACTTCTTGTCTAGTCATGACTAGGCTTTTCAAGAATCAACTACTAACTATTCGTCGGCCCATTATCATATCCACATTCCGCGTAATCTTTCTTAGGTTATTTCCTTGTCTTAACTAATCTCACGTACCGGCTCTTTATCTAACAATAACATCCCGGACAGGAACCCTTACTTCCTTTTCTTGTCGTCGTGCTTACATAACATCTTGGAATCGTAGCATATATGTATGCTTTGAATAGGAGCAATCTCATCCCTTTTTCATTCATTTATTCTTTTTCTTTATTTTGGCATTCTTCCTTTACCATTATAATTGCTAGAACTGCTTTATTCTGACTTAATGTCACATCACCCCATATTCCCCCCTTTAGGGGAGTACTAAGATTTAGCACTACGACGATCTACCTATATGTGTTTTACCTCTCCATCTTTGGAATATTTTCAGATCATCGATGACATTTACTCGTCTTGCGGTAATCCTTCTGTACCAAGGATAACAAAATTCCTTACTTACGAGGGTGACACCTAGTGTAACTGGCACACACATTTCTTTAAGATTAACCTTGCTCACATTGCTTGCTTTAGGGAAGCGTCTTTCTGAATGACCAGGCTTTGAATTTGTCATGAATCTTCTTCTGTTGTCCATTCTATTATTGCTAGAACGACATCTAAATCTCATGATGTCGACCACTATCAAATCACTCAACCCCTAATTCATGTTAGTTCATCTTGTTCACCATCCCATAATGATTGCTATTATTCTGAGGTCTAACTTTTCCTCCTGGTAGTCATGTTAGAGTCAGGAACTTATTTCTCAAAGCGAGGATATGACTTTATGGCATATACTCTTTTGTTGTCTCAAGGCTTGTCACCTCTCGTATTTCCCTTCACTTGACTATAGACTCTGTAATACTGTCATTTTTCAAATTTTTTTTTCTACCGTTGTCATCCATGTACCACATCTCACTCATCATACTTCATTAACTCTCTTCTTATTTCCTGCTAACATTTCTGTATATCACTTTATTATGAAACTTATCGACAAGATATTCTTTTGCTTTTAGCTTCCCTTTGCTCCATCCATCGGCTCTTCGGGTTGCTTAACATTATTTCTCTACTAGGGACGTGAGTCATACTAAGATGATATTTATACTTTCCAGGCTTCCAGTCCCTATCCTTATAGTACTCATATCTAGCTGTACTATTTTAGAGTGCACCATCGGGGTGCCTGACAAGGAAATCTATTAGCACTTTATCCTTCGGAAATGTCAATTAACGCAAACAATCTATCCCTCATTTTTGGTAACTCTAACCCCCGCCGGATCCTGATATCCGTCCTTCTCTTATACTACTTATGTTAGCTTCCATAGGTCATAAATGAGATAGGTGTGGCCAATTGTACATATCTCTCTTACAATTGAAAGTAAATCAAAACGCTTATATTTTTCTTCGTCAATTGTAAATACCGATAACCTTCATTAACTGGGTACCTCGTTCCCTTCTTCACCTTGCTTCTTTTACTTGTTGAAACTTGTGTCTAACTTCCGATCCTGTTATTCCTTTTTACCGTAAGATTGGATAATTATTCTTTCCTTAAAGATCCTTATGAAGAATCTTACACAATTTAGTACACGCATAATCTGCTGAAGACCCCACATTCACTCATCTTAAGCAAGATGCAAAATCGAGTTCCTCTATCTCAACACGTCCACATCTATATCTCTTATCGATCGTCTTTCAGAATGTAGGTATCACTGTGTTACGAATAAAATCGAATTTAGGAGTTTGAATTCTTACAGCGGAGCTCTATCACACGATCTAGAGTAATAATAAAGAGTGATAGTCCTAAATGCCCTGTAGCCTCCTGCTTAGATGTGTGGTGCATGACACACCCATAAACAAGACTCTACTAGACACGACTTGTAGACTCCCTAGGACAGAACTACTCTGATACCACTTTTTTCACGACCCAAACTGATGGGCTGCGACGGGCACCCGATAACTTACTCATCCGAGTACCAACGTAACGTATCTTTCTTATTACATCATCATATACTCGTGATATACGAGCCTAATAAGCCAACATAATCATTTATAAACTTTAAACATAGGCCGACAAGGCCATACAAGTATTCGTATAGATGACATCTGTCTACAAGCCTCTAAGAGTATATAAGTAACATAAAAGGTCGGGACTGAGCCCCACAATACCAATCAATACATGTCCTAATTATACTGACCAAACAAGCAACTCCGAAGAAAATGAAGCGCACCAACATCTTCCGCTGATATGATAGCTTACTTGGAGGACTGTCGACATGTCTATCGGGTCTTGCGGGCATGAAATGCAGCGTCCCCAGGCAAAAGGGACGTAAGTACGAATAATGTACTGAGTATGTAAGGCACACAATAAATACACAACAGACATGGAAGAAATATAGCGTAAATGACTCAACCTGTAAGTCTGGATAACTCTGTAAATCATGAAATACTTATAGTGTCATGCATATGCGTATAAATGTTATGTCGTGCATTGGTGCATGTGTTCATAACATCATCAAGCCTCTGAGGGCATCCCATCATATCATCTCAGCCACTGTGGGCAACATCATCAACGTATACCAGCTGATCAGGTGGTGGTGCGTATATAACGCCATAACCTTTCCCATATCCCATATACATATATATATATACATACATATATACGTGTATATAACTCCATCCAATCATAGTTCAATGTGCATGTATAAATGCATGAAATGCATATGAAATACGTCAATAAAATCTCTCAGTACGTCATAAGGCCATTAGGCCTCTGATTAATATCATGAAATAAACTTTACCAACTTACATATTTCTGAGACCCATGAACAGATGATAGAGTATGACACATGGAAGGATAATAATATACACATCTCTCGAATTTCTATGAATAGATTATTTTATGGAAGTCGTGCATTTTCTCGTTTCGTTCATGTCGTATAGATCATGCCAAAAAGAAATAAGGGATAGCCTTAACATACCTACAGTATACCATATTTTGCATCCTTTGTCTACCGATGTAGGATATAGCGAGACGGAAGCTCTCTTGTGTTCATAATCTGAAAAATTTTCAAGGCATGTCTACACAGCACACCTTCAACTCAAACATTATACAACTACAGCTGACATTAAGATTTGAGCCATTAAAGGCAACTATATTCCTCTCATCTCCACTCCTACTCTTCTGTGGCACCTTAAACATTTATCTTAATTCCAACAAAGCTATAGCACTCTAAAAGCTCTTTCTGAAACACTTGGAACATAGTAATAGTGTAAAGCCTTCTACACTGGTCTTCTATAGGGTCCTTCGTGTGCAGAACTGCTTGTTAATTGAGCAAGTTAAAATCCTCTTTCCTTTCCTCATATTGATTTAGTTGGAGTGGGGAGATATCATTTGAAGCTTGTGTAATTCAAAGCATGATTTCTTTTTGAGGAGTATAGGAGATTGGATCAAATTAAAAAGCTAGTTTCAATTAGTGTAACGACCCGGTCTGTCGTTACGTAGAACTTGCATTTTTATTACTGTCATTGACTTGTCATGGATTGGTTATTCTATTATTGATGTGTTAGAGTCGATAGGCTTGAAATCGGAATGGTTAAATGAGAATTCAGTAACTTAGTATTTAAAGATAACCTTATAATGGAAAAAGTCAACTGAGAGTTGACCTATTGAGAAACGACCTCGGAATGCGGATTTTGTGGCTTGGATAGCTTCGTTAGGTGATTTGGGACTTAGGAGTGTGTTCGGAATATTTTTGTGATGTCCGCTGTAGAATTAGGCTTGAATTGGCGAAAGCTAGTTTTTGACGATTTCCGGTTGGCAATGGAAAATAGGCTATCGGGGTCGAAATGGAATTTCAATAGTTGGAATAGGTTCGTAATGTCATTTTGGATATGTCTGCAAAATTTCAGGTCAATCGAAGTTGTTTTAGGTAGTTTCGGCATCGTTGGTGGAATTTAGAACATTCAAAGTTCATAGGCTTGAATTCGATGTGTTTTTGGGGTTTTGATGTCGTTTTTGATGTTTCGAAAGCTCGACTAAGTTTGAACGATCATACGTGGTGTGTTGGTATGTTTAGTTTGGGTCCCGAGGGGCTTGGGATAGTTTTGGGTGGTTAACAGGGAGTTTGGAGCATAATTGTTGTTGTTGAAGTAGCTGGTGCTGATGTTTTCGCACCTACGGAAGAGGAGCCGCAGGTGCGGGCCCTCAGGAGCGGAAAAAGCTCCACAGGTGCGGAAGTTTGGCTGGTTGAAGGATTTCCGCAGGTGCGAGGTAATCGCCGCACCTGCGAAGCCGCAGTTGTGGGAGATCGAGCGCAGGTGCGGAGGCTGAGAACTTTGGTGTCTTTCCGCAGGTGCGCACCTGGGAACGTAAATGTGGTTCCGCAGGTGCGCGTAAGTGGTCGCAGGTGCGGAACCACTATTCAGAGAGTATAAAAA
>ML431866.1:69542-83683 GCA_005239525.1 Nicotiana knightiana
TCCTCCGGAGTCTTTACACCCCCATGAGCGCACAGATATTGAGGGATGGATTTCCCTAGACATGGATCTTGTCCGAGTATTATGTTCTGGAGATGGATCTTCTCCGTGGGTCTCATGTTCCGGAGATGGATTTTCTTCATGGGTCTTATGTTCCGGAGATGGATTTCCTCTGTGGGTATTATGTTCCGGAGATGGATCTTCTCTGTGGTGGCTGGATCGGCCTTTTTCCTCAGTACTAGGTGACAATGTCACTTGTGTTTATGTAATATACGGGATGGACTTCCCTAGGTCGGGAGGTCGTAGTCTAGTACTGAGTGGACCACCTTATGAGAGTTTGATTACTGAGTATACATCATTCTTGATTCTATATGAATTCATGCTAGAATGCAGAGTTACAGACATATGTTGATGCATCGTGTTTATTTCCTGATATATTACTGTCATGTCCGAGTTATATACTGTTGTTCGAATTATCGGAGGTTTAGTCCGCCATTACCTCTCAGCCCGTAGTTTGTTTCGTTACTACTGAGTTGGTGTACTCACATTACTCCCTACACCTTGTGTGCAGATCCAGGTACATCGGGATTCAACTCTGGTCAGTGAGTAGCAGCAGTTTCATCAGAGTTGACGAGGTAGCAGCTGGCGACCGTGATCTCGTCTTCTCTTCCTTTTCTACCGTCGTATTTATTTTCAGACTATGTTGGTCATTTATTTTTGGTTGTATTAAGTATTAGCAGCTCATGACTGTGTGACACTGGATCCGGGGTTTGTAGGATTTGGGTTTTAAGTTTCATAAACTGGTTTCCAAATTTTGATTTATTATTATTTTTATCCACAGACTTGTTAAGAAGGATATTTTTATTGTAAATTGTATTTAGTTAGATAAAATGGGTGGCTTGTCTGGTTCCACGACAGGCGCCATCACGACTCCGGAAATGGGCCGTGACAAGTTGGTATCAGAGCGCTAGGTTAAATAGGTCTCACCAGTCATGAGCAGGTTCAGTAGAGTCTTGCGGATCGGTACGGAGACGTCTGTACTTATCTTCGATAGGCTGCAGAACCTTTAGGAAAAATCTCACATTCTCGAACTCTTCTCGTGAGAATCCATTGATCCATCCCGAAGTGTAATTCCTTGAACTCCTTTCATGTATTCAAACACGCACGTGAGCGCTCGGTATCAGTCGTGCACCTACGGTTTGTGACTTCCATGAATGGGATGTGATTTTAGCATGCTTGGGGCCAGTCTGGAGGACTTGAGACCGGATTTTTTGTCTGTAGCTTGAGTGCCGAGATTTCATTTGTGTGAGAATATGTATTGGGGACTTGTAGGTCAGTTGGTGTCCTTATTGATGGAACTTTGTGACTAGATGACTACGTGGTGATTTTGATTGATAGATAGATGTGTTCAGGTTGTTTGATTGTGATAACAATGGACTAGCGGGAAATGTGGCAAGGACCATTAAGTATTTGACGTCTATATTGAGTTAGGATACGGCTTCGAGTTGTGAGTGTATTGAAGGACCTCCCGTGTGGTTTAGTTGTGGAGTGAAGTAGATTTTTTTGTTGTGTTATGAGTTCCTGGTGATGTCTTTTGGGTTGACCACTGCCCCAGCAGCGTTCATGTATTTGATTGACGGTGTATTCAGCCGTTTTATAACTCCATTGTTATTGTAATTATTGATGGCATCCTGTCGTACTCTCGTAGCCAGGGATAGCATACTCGGCATTTGATGATGGTATTACAAGGGTATATGGAGGAGAAGCTTTGTGCGAAGTTCTCCAAGTGTGAATTGTTGGCTTAGTTCAGTAGCATTCTAGGGACACGTGGTGCCCAACGAAGGTATCTATGTGGTCAGACGAGTGTGAGTGGAGCTTCCAGAAGCTCAAGAATCCCTAGACCACAGCTCCAGTGTTAGTATTACCATCAGCTTCAGGTTCTTATACCGCTTATGGGATGTCTCGAGGGCAGGAAGTGGTTGTGTTCTACTATAGGAAGGTATAGTGATTTTGTGATAGCTATGATATTCAAAAGTGTATAGGGAGATAACATTTTGAGATTTAGCAGGTAGGGGTATCTCCTACGGGTTGTCCTGAGGTGTGTGACCCTTATGTTTATCTGTAGTAATTTCTCTCTATCAGTAAATGATGCGTGTTGCAATTTGAGTTTAGATCGCTTGTGGGAGTTGGCATGACAATCACAATGGTGGATGCGAGATTGGCAATTGATTTGAGTGTTAGGTTGTTTGGGTCATATAAGCTTATGGGGGATTTAGTTGAATCCCACCACAGCATGGTGGCAGTGATAATGTGTGGGCATAGTCTTGTTTGTCGTGATCCTTGTCTTTGAGCCAAGTGGGGGGGTTCGTTATTGATAAGTTGATTACATTATTGTGTGTTGTATTGGTTTCAGTTCGAGGTATACAAGTTGTAATGTACTTTACGGATAGTGGAATTCATTGTATGATGAAGTTGTACTAGTAAGTGTAGAATGTGCAATGTATGAGCGTGCTTGTTACTTCAAAGGTGTGGATTACCTTCCTAGTATGTGGATTGCAAGCGGGGTCAGGTCGTTCTATTTACTTGGTTAGTGTAATTGAAATTTCTTAGAGTAAATGGCATTCGAGAACAATTCAGACGGATTCAAGGTTATATGTAGCGATCGAGGATCTTCAAGGTGTGAGAAGGGCTAGAACTGAGATTACGAGAAAGGTGTCAAGGCTTGTGGTGTATTTGCATTATCATTGATTCTATCCACCAGTATCAGGAAAGTGAAGGTAATGACTTTAAATTCGTAGGAAGTCTCTTCAGGGTTGTCACACCTCCTTTTTCCTCCCGTATGGGTAATAAGGGTGTTTTTCCAATTTAAGTGACATTATTCGTATTTGGGATTTATTTTAGTTTTCAGAGTCGCCACCCGGATTTTTGAGGATGTTCCGGGACGCCGTTTTATTGAAATCCCAAACCGAGGAAATTTAGACTATGTTTTAAGTTGTCTGCGAACCAGAAATCCAGATAAGGAATTCTGTTAACCTGGGAGAAGGTGTTAGGCATTCCCGAGTTCCGTGGTTCTAGCACGGTCGCTTAACTGTTGATATTTGGCCTGATTATCTAATTATTTACATATTTTAGCCTATTGTGCAATTTTAACTTTATAGTCACTTTTATTCATTTTTAAGAAGAATCAACGTTATTTAAAACACGTCATTGGATCACCCCACATGAAATGCACCCGCGATCCGCGACATATTTTATTTAACGTTAGGATTTGGATTTGCGTCACATGAAATGTACACCCGAGTTTAGGAAAGTGAATTATTAAAACAACGCGCCTAAAGCAACTACGCATTTTTAACTTTGTGAGGGCCATGGAAAATTCGCTAAATGGCGCACCTCGATTTCTAAAGAGCAAACACATTAATTAAATGAGGGCCTTGTATTTAAAATTTTTGTTTGGCATGGTGCAATTCCAATTTTTAGGAAGAATTCAGATTAAACTCAGAGGGCCATAAACTATTGGTGTTGTCTAATATGGCTCACCTCCAATCTAAATAATGGGCCTAATTGATTACTTAAAAAGGCTAAGAGAATTCCTATTTTTTCAATTAAATGTTCAAACTAAGTTCTGGTAACCAAAGGGTTGACAAGGAACATAAACTAAATATTCTTGACATTGAAAGGGCCTAAACCGTGTCAGGCCCCATTAGAAAGGGCAGACCTGCTTATGATAATTATATATGAGCAGTTGGCCCAACGAAAGCCCAGATCGAGAGCACAGGGAAAATAGGCTAAATATCGAATCTCATTAAGTAAAGGTTGACAGCCAATTTCGATTCCAAGCACAGCCACAGCCCTCTCACGAATTATTTCACTAGTTAACAACACAAAATCAATGATCACCTCCCATGTGTATTGTAATCCGGATCAGCACCTTTAATAGACCATATAACTTGAACTTTTCTAAAGGGCAAGTAAAAGTGAAGAGTTAAACTAAATATCTGAATATTTTTAAGTCTGCTTCAACTCAAACTCCATTTGAAAATCCTTTTAAAGTTTACCACATCTTTACATGAACAGGGGGGGGGGGGGGGGGGGTACATAACTAAAATTTATGATATAAAACCAATACAAATTGTAAACCCTGTCAAACTGTGACATTACATTATAAAAAACCTCCATCCCTTTTCATTAATTAGACCCCATATCAGTTATTTTGCAACAGAGTCACACGTTTTCTAAGGAAATTAACACTTGTATTCTCCCTTTAAAGCAACCCAGAACGATCCCCTTCTCTTAGCATAATTGGAACAATCCAGACTCAAAAAAAAAACATCCACCTATTCTATTGTATGAAAATAGTAGCAAACGTTTTGTAATAACATAAGAAGAAAGATCTGTGACCCATTACTGATCCAACCATATGTACTATCCTTCAGTTCCCCTAACCATTCAGAGACAAAAATATGCAAACTCAATGATTGGAATGTCATTCAGCTACAGAATTTCATAAAACACTACAATCCATGATAAATACAAGCAAGATACTACCCCTTAGAAGAAATGGTCAGCATCCAACTCTATGTGCATTAGAATGAAAATCCCAAACAGTAAAACATATGGAAATAAACTTAAGAGCATGCTTCGAACTCTTCATTTTTTCTCATTTCATTCTCCAAATTCACGCTACAAATCATTGAAGCTCAATGTAAGTACTTGGGAATGAAAAGGCAAAGGGAAAAGTGAGGAATCAGCAGTATCAAATGCAGAAATCAGCACCAGCAACAGAACATCACAAATTCAGTAATTGAAACCACAAAATCAGTTCCAAATCCAATGGAACAGTAAACTCCAACAAAGCTCGAACAAAAAACTTTTTCCAAAAAAACTAATATCAACCCATTTCAAACCCCATAATGAAGAACTATTGTTTTCAGGAGTTGAAAGGAATCAGAAATCACTGAAGAAACTTAATGAAACAGTAAAGTTTTGCCGTTTGGTATTTTCCTTAGATTTTTATCTCTTCCCTCTCCCCTTGAAGATGCAAGGAAGATATGCCTTTATAGGCAAGGAAATAGGGCAACATTAAGGGATCAAATTTTCACTCTTAGTCCTTTTCTAATTTTCATTTTAGCCTAGATATCCCTACTCTAATTATCAGATTTTCAAGTTGGTCCCCCAATCCTCTTTCCTAGAATCTTCCTAGGAAGTTAACAAAAGATTCCTCACCTAGACCACCCAAGTTACCCTTAACCGCCCTGTTATTTACCCTAAAAACCAACCCGGGTCAAGTTGATCCAATACCCAAACCCTGACCTGCCAATTGGGATACCCTTCTTCTTTGGGCCTCTGAACTTTCCGAACCCAATCAATCAAACCCAACCCTCAACAAACAAAATTTGACCAACCAGAATTGCAAGGGCGTCCAAAACTAAAATTTCAACTAAACAGCAAATAAAGGATTTTGCAAACAAAAAATGGAAAACAAACAAACACTAAGCCAAACTTTAACCAATAGAAGAAGAAAACTGGACTAAGAAAAATAAATGGAAACAATCTGAGAGGGGAAGACACAGACGAAGCTTGAAAGGAAATTGCAGAAAAGCGATAAAGGCTCGAAATACCTGAACGGGACAAACAAATGATGAGCTCGCATGGACTAACCGGCCATTTTAATTTGGACCCGGAATGAGTGTTATTCGGGTTGCTCTTGTGAGAACAACCTGCCTAACACTTGTTGCAAATCCAATAACTCTTCATGCTCGGGGAAATAATCACACCAGACCTTAACGGATGAGACATAGTTGAAGAGGGAATTAGGGTTCCGACTTTTGATTCCAGAGGAGATTGGGATGGATTCGAGGAAAACCATGTTGATATTTGGACAGAGGGGAGTGATAGGGTCCGGGGGTGTTGATTTGGGAGTGATTGATGGTGGCGCCACCGGAAAAAATGGCGAGTTTGAAGGGCGGTGTTAGGGTTCATAATCAGCACGATGAACGAAGAGGGGGCTGTTTGGATTGAACTTATTTCTTTGTCTCTTAGGACAGTTTTAAGTGGTGTATGTGAATTGATCTGGCCATAAGATAAAGCGAGATGAAGGGCCCAGATTGATCTAGCTTAAGTGAACTCTAAATGCTGTCGTTTAGACCTAAATGAGAATTGAGACCGGGTTACAGCATTAGACCTGGACGGGTACTGGGTAAAATGTTTGGGCCTGGGACAAATTACTCAACTTGGCCCAATACTCTAATTGTCTTTCACTTCACCTTTCTTTTTATTCCCTCTCTTTTCTTTTCTTTTTCTAATTTCCTTTTGTTTTCTTCTTTTTCTTTTTTTTTTCAAAAATTGAAACTAAAATCCTAAATTAAATTATAAAACCAAATTAACTTATCAAAAATACTAATTAATCCTAAATAATTACCACAATTAATTGAGATCTAAATTAAAAGGGAAAACTATCAATATTCCAAAATTAAAATTATAAAATGCAACATAAGCTAATTTTGATTTTTCCATTTTTAAAACGACTAATTGATTAATAATCAATTCTTAAAAATGCAAAGTCAAATCCTGAATGCAAATGCAACATATTTTTTTATTTTTTTCAAAACATGCACAGACAAATGCAAACAATTAACGGAAAATGCCACAAAATTCACAAAATTGCAAACGATGAAAAAACAGTTATTTTGTTTTGAATTTGTGGGAGTAATTTATATAGGGCAAAAATGACGTGCTCACAGCTGCCCCTCTTTGCTCAGAAACACAAAGAGTTTTCAGGCAAAGATAAAGTGAGCAACTACGAGCAATTTTTGCCTGTTTGGTACTCCATTTGGAAGCATTTTGAAAACGTTTGACCGAACTTTGCTTTAGAGGTTGCCTACGTATCCTTGGAAATAAAGGAATCAGGTCGGTGTAGTTCTGAAAGTTTTGGTAGCTGGGACTACCGGGAAGCTGTGATTTCACTGTTGTTGCTGCTGCTTACTACTTGCTGAGCTCCTTATTACACCAAAATCAAAATGAAAAAGACTAAACTATCCTATCAGCTACGAGTTAGAAAATTCCTATCTACAAGTCTTCTGAAACTTGATCTTGAGTCTTGGTTGTTTCTTCACGCAGACTCTGATCTGAATCTTGATGCTTGTTAGCTGTATGTTCTGGTTCACTCTTCTTCAGCTTTTCGGATCAAGAAGGGGCATGCATAGCTTGTAATTTCAATCTGTCTTGAGCAATCTACATCATTTTCGCTTCTGCACCTTGGGTTTGGTCTTCTCTTTTTCTTCTTTTCTTTTATTCTAGATCAAAACTTCTTCTTTTGGTCATCTCGAATCCATTGTCCTAAATTGCAATCTGCGCAAAATCAAGAACAAATGAACAAAATTTTCTGCCCCAATTTTCACTAGGAAAATTTCGTGAGTTATTGTAATAAAATCTATTCTACTTTATTATTGAAAGCAATAAAAGGTCGGGAATTGTGTACCCGGAGTTATTGTAGACTAAGGAGTGGACACCCTATGCCCATAAGTAAAATCAACTAGGGATATGGAGACCCTATGTTGGACAAGATTGACAGGTTATTCTGTCGTCAAGAAAAGATCAACAGGTTATGCCGGTGTCTGGGGAAGGATTAACGGGTTATGCCGTTGTCAAGAAAGAGATCACCAGGTTATGCCGGTGTCTGGGAAAAGGTCAACAGGTTATGTTGTTGCCGGGGAAAAGAGATCACTGGGTTATGCCAGTGTCCGGAGATGATCAACAGGTTATGATGTTGTCAGAAAGATCACCAGTTTATGTCGGTGTCTGCTAAGGAGTGGAACCCTATGTTGGAAAGAAGACTAGAGAGTGGAGACCCTATGTCTAAAGTAAAATCAACAAGGGATTCGAGACCCTATGTTGGAATAGCGACTAAGGAGTGGAGACCCTATGTCTAAAAATAAAATCAACTAGGGATTGGAGACTCTATGTCCAAAAATAAAATCAACTAGGGATTGGAGAACCTATGCCTACAGTAAAATCAACTAGGGATTGGAGACCCTATGTTGGAAAGAAGACTAGGGAATGGAGACCCTATGTCCAAAAATAAAATAAACTAAGGATTGGAGACCCTATGTTGGAAAATGAGACTACTGAATTGTGTATCTATGCTAAAATGAATCAAGCAAGATGTTTTCTTTTTTTTCGATTTTCTTTTTTAGGTATCCTAGGAGAAAGATTCATCAGACTAAGACGTTTATCCTAGGAGAAAGATTCATCAGACTAGATTTTCTTTATCTTAGGAGAAAATTTCATCAGACTAAGACATTTATCCTAGGAGAAAGATTCATCAGACTAGGTTTTTTTTATTATCTTAGGAGAAAGATTCATCAGACTAAGATTTTGATCCTAGGAGAAAATTCATCAGACTAGGTCTCTTTTTTTTTTTATCCTAGGAGAAAGATTCATCGGACTAAGCTTTTGATCCTAGGAGAAAGTTCATCAGACTAGGTTTTCTATCTTAGGAGAAAGATTCATCAGACTAAGATTTTGATCCTAGGAGAAAATTCATCAGACTAGGTCTTTTTTTTTTTTGGTATCTTAGGAGAAAGATTCATCATACTAAGATTTCTATCCTAGGAGAAAGTTCATCAGACTAGGTTTTTTTTTATTATCTTAGGAGAAAGATTCATCAGACTAAGAGTTCGATCCTAGGAGAAAGTTCATCAGACTAGGTCTTTTTTTTTTGTTATCTTAGGAGAAAGATACATCAGACTAAGATTTCTATTGGGAGGAAAATCCATCAGACTATGACTTCTTATCCTAGGAGGAAAAATGTTAAGAGCAAAGGCAACATTTTATGCACACAGATAAAGGCAAAGATTTGAGAAACTCCCCTTTGTCGGTTCTTCTCTTCTTCTTCTTTTTTCTCTTTCTTTCTTTTCTTCTCTTTTTTCTTTTTTTTTGAATCAACTTCCTTGCACTGTTTTTTCCTGTTTAAACAAAGAAAAATTTGTCAGTTTTAAAAGTGGTGGTCGGTTTGTGGCCTTAAGTCCTGGGCGGCTTGGATTTTCTCAATCAACTTGAGTCTGCCTCAAGAGATTTTTTATTTGCACCAACTCTCATTATTTCACACCCGGTACCATTTGTATTTGTGGCTCAATCAACCTTATCCCAACTGGAGATTTTTGCTTAGGAGACCTTTTCTAATATCTTGATTGACTTCTTGCCTTTTGGAGCAATTTGTCTATCAGAGAGAATCATTAGTTATCTTTATTTGCGCCAAGTAGACTGACAAGGGTCTTTTGGGGGGGGAAGCCTCTGCATGAATCCTCAATGCATGTTGACTGTAACATTGGATTGTTGGCCAAACTCAATTTTGTGCAACTGAAAAGCTGATAGCAGATTTTGAAATCTTTTCTTGCTTGTTTTGACAAAGACTGACTCAGAGTGAAGGACACCATGAAGCAAAGAAACAAGTATTAACAAGAAATGCCCCTGTCGGAAAGGACAGAAGGAAGAGGCTTTTTTTCTTTCTTTTTATTTTGCGGTAACTAGCCTTAATGATTATGACATGTATTTTTGACTCAACGGCCTGATCTATCAAACTGGTCTAATCTTTCCTTTTACCATTCCTATGACCTTTGAAGTCGGGCTTGTTAGTGCCAATTCTTTGCATCAGCTTCACGACTCACCTTCGACTAGTGGTGCCCCGAGGGGTTTTCACGAACAAGTCTTTCTCATTTATTTTTCTCTACTTACCATCGCCTTACAGTGCCAGTGAGGGTTTTCACTAGTAAGACTCTCTCATTTTTTCTTCTTTATTTTTTTATTTTCTTTTGCTTTCTTGGATGAGCGCCTTGACAGTGTTCTATGTCGCGTGACAACTGTTGCTCATTGCATACTTCAATTGGCATTCTTGAAGGCATATCGGGAGGTCTTTATTTGGAAGGTTTTTGGATAGGGTTGGAAAAGAAGGTCGGCATGAGGGCTTAAAGTGGACTCAAAATGAGGGGTTATAATCTTACAACTCTCGGAATTGACTCTTTTAAAAGGGAAGTAAAATTTTTGTCCCAGTTTTAGCTACTGGGGATTTTTCTGGATTTTTTTTTTCTTTTGAATCTTATTTGGTCGGACCGAACCGTGTAAGGCTGCCTACGTATCCTCTTTTTGTTTAGGAATCAGGTCTAACGTAGTTCAAAGAGCTGACCTAGCTATTTTTCATCTTTCTTTCTTTTTTTTCATGTTTTGTTTTCTTTTTTTTCGAAACAGGTTGCCCCACCTTTTATTTTTTAGGGGGCATGGACCTTTGACTTTTTTTTTCTCTCTCTTTTTTTCATTTGAACTTTCTAAGAGCTTCCCCAATTTTTACTCTTGGGGCATGGATTTTTCTTTTCTTTTCTTTTATTTTTCATTTTTGTCGTTCTCTTTTTTTTCAACTCTTGACACTAAATTCGATTCCAAAAGAGGGCGGTCAAAGAAAAATAACGCAGTCTCAAAAGGTGTAACAAAGGGTATAAAGTGTTTGGGTAGCAGAAAAAGGGCCTCCCAGCCTCGAGAATGCCAAAATATATTATCTTTTCGCGATCATAGCATTGATGAACATGTCTATTTTCTTGGTTTGTCGTGGTCGAAAGACACTTTCCATCCATTAATGCCAAACTTTCAACCAAGCTTCAATTGATTAAACATCCTCAACCCGATCATCACAATGATTTGAAGGTGAATTTTACACGACCTTAGTTCCAAAGTATTTCAAATCTTTATTCATCCTCAAAAGTGTCTCTTTCTCACTTATCTCATCCAAGACTAAATTAATTTTTTAAGATCTGGCCAAAATTTTCGCATGCATGTCATATCACTAAAACTAGCGAGAAGGGAACTAAACATGGAATGACACAAAGGGACAAATTGTATTTCATTGAGTAAAGGATGGAAGGGCTTAACAATAAGACAAACAACTTAAAATCCGAGTTACAACCCTAGAATAACCCGGATAATGAAAATAGCAATAAAATAGATAGACAAAACTGACACAAACAGAACAGAGGGATAGAAGGGTTTGACTCAATAAAACAAATAAAATCTGGATCACAACCCTGAAATAACCCAGATAATAGAAAAAACATCAAAACAAGCTACCATTATTCCTTCCTCGTGAAGAGGGAATGACTTTTCAATTGCTAAGCTTGACATTTAGCCACAAATTTGCTCATCACAATCAGCAGAGGTTTCTCAAATTTCAAAATCATTAACTTCAGTCAGCAAGTTTCCGAGAGGATTCTCATACTCCCTATCATCACGCATCATCCCCATAAAGTGTGCATCATCATATGCAGGTAAATAATTATGCGTGATATTCTGGGTGTCACTGTCTTGGATCACAATCAGATTTTCTTGGATCATCCTTTCTATTTCTCTTTTCAAATCCCGACAGCTTTCAACATCGTGCCCCTGGGCATTGGAATGGTATTTACACCTTTTAGAAGGGTCAAAGCTTCTTGCACATGGATCCACATGATTTGGAGGAATGGGTCCAATCATGTCATAATGCTTTAATTTCTCAAACAAGCTTGCATATGACTCTCCTATTGGTGTAAAATTATCTTTCAACATTTGTTCTCCTCTATACCCCTTGCCTGGATGTGGGTTATAGGGCACTTGGAATGTGGAGGTCGGTGGAGATTTTTCGATTCTGGTGCTTGCTTTATGGGGTGTCTTGGTGACTGAACAACATACTCAGGTGGAGCAAGATAGAATTGGAGGTTTTGAGGTGGATAGTAGTGCTCAGGGGAATCATCGAAAAATAGACGAGGCTGGTCATACCTTTGAGATATTTTCCTAGGACCTCTTCTCGACCCTGATGTCATCATGATTTCTTCATCATTCTCATTAATGTCACTCAAATTACCAGATTCAATTTGGACAGCCTGGGTTGCGTCTTTGAGAACTGTTTGGCTTATAATTTTGCATGTCTTAAAACCATTCTCAACCATTTCTCCCATTTTGATTGCTTCCAAGAAGGATTTTCCAACTGTGGACATCATGTTTTGAAAATAATCTGGCTCTTGCGCCTGAAGGAAGACAGTGATTAGCTCGTGATCATCCATGGGTGGCTTAACTCTAGCCGTTTTCTCTCTCCAATTAATGGCATATTTCCTGAAACTTTCAGTTGGTTTCTTCTTTAGGTTTGGAAGGGAATTGCGGTCGGGGGCAATGACGATGTTGTATTGGAACTATTTGACAAAGGCCCGGGTTATGTCATCCCAGACATACCAACGAGATGTGTCTTGATCAGTAAACCATTCAGAGGCTACCCCCGTAAGGCTTTNTTAATTGATTGCAATACCTTTTCAGGTGGGCTATGGGGTCTCCATGTCCATCATACTTTTCAAACTTGGGGACCTTGAAACCAAGTGGCAAACGAACATCAGGGAACATACATAGATCCTTAAAGGCAATCCTCTTCTGACCAGCCAACCCTTGCATGTTTTTCAACTGTCGTTCTAAGCTATTCACTCTTTGGGTCATTTCTTCCTGTGCCATCTTTCGGGCAGACTTCTTAACTTTGCAGGAAGATCAAATAAGTACGAGTGGTACTCAGGAGCGTGGTATTGTTCTTTCTGGGTAGCAAATTGTGACTCATGAGGTTTCCTCTGCACCACTGTCGGCTGTGGGATAGTGAAGACAGGTGTAACATCAGCGGTTGTCTGAATGGTTGTCAATGGCACACTTTGGGAGCAAGCAACAGAAGTTCCAGCTGTAGTCGTGCAGTTGGGATAAGGACTGGACCCAAGTGGATAGGATTGATCAGGCAATGAGACCGGAATGGCAGTAGTTGAGATGGGTGTGAACTCTGGGAAACCATGAGAAGAAAAGGGCGGTCCTTGGCCATTGGCCCATGCTTGACACATTTCAGCCATTTTCTGTTTCAGAACTCTATTTTCCTTAATCACAGTAGACTCTTGTTGAATCCTCTGACCCTGAGTCTCACGACTGCTCGTAACAACTTCGATGTCAGTTGTCATTCTTCCCTTGGATTTTGTGTTGTCAGCTTACCACAAACCGACCACCTCAAGCTTTCTTTACAATTCAAAACAAAAGATACGTTAGAATGGACTCAANCTTATTATTATTCTTTCTTTTGATTTTTTTTTTCACTTTTTTTTATTGAAAGCATTCGATCGAACCTGATCTGGGTTGCCTACGTATCACGATGCTGCATGAATCAGATCTTGCGTAGTTCGAGAAGATTGGGAATAAAGGACATAAACTTTTTTTTTTTTTGATTTTGAATTTATATATTTTTTTTAAACAAAGACTTAAAAAGAAGAAAGAAAATATTTTTTGATTTAGATTTGTTTGTTTGTTTGGTTGGTTTTTTTTTTTTTGAGAATTTTTGAAAAGAAAGACTTCTAAAGAAGAAAGAAAATATATATTCTATTTTTTTGAATTTCGAAATAAAAATTTCTAAAGAAGAAAAGAAATATTTTTGGATTTTTGAACTTTTATTTTGAATTTATGAAAGAAATACTTCTAAAGAAAAAGAAAATATTTTTGAAGCTTGAATTTTCTTTTCGATTCTCGAAAGAAGAATGAAAATATTTTTGGANGACTTCTAAATAATAAAGAAAATACTTTTTTTGGATTTTTTATTGTATTTGTCTTTTTTTTTCTAATGAAAGATTCCTACAAATAAAATATTTTTTGGTATAAAAATTTTCTTAGTTTTTATTTTTTCAGTGAGAATCAGGTAAGAATCAGACCCGCGTAGTTCTCCCAGTTTTGACGGAACCGGGAAAACATTACTTTTGAAAATATTCACTTACTTTCTTTCTCTTTTTTTTTCGGGAAAGTTTCAACATTTTTCAAATACCTACCTCTCACTCGTGATTTTTCTTTTTTTTTTCTTTCCTATTCTAGAAGCCAGTCAACATATAAGCCAAAATAAACAGATACACAAGTAGCACATAAGATGCATCAGGATGGTCTTTTAAGTTGGGTACGCGTGTCCTAGACGGACCCAACCCCTGTGTTGAGTCCCCAAAGTCAAATGCACATGATGCAAACAAACGTGCCTACTAGGGATCCGGCATGAGGCTATGTTATTCTATGTTTAAATCCTGGGATTTATTGTTCTAGACTTGGCTTACCCGAGCGGACAACTCGAG
>ML431866.1:96298-129143 GCA_005239525.1 Nicotiana knightiana
GTTGGGTACGCGTGTTCTAGACGGACCCAACCCCTGTGTTGAGTCCCCAAAGTCAAATGCACATGATGCAAACAAACGTGCCTACTAGGGATTCGGCATGAGGCTATGTTATTCTATGTTTAAATCCTGGGATTTATTGTTCTAGACCTGGCTTACCCGAGCGGACAACTCGAGCCGAGGTCAGGGCAGCGTACCGGGAATACATAAGCTTTACCGGCTTTGCAACTTGTCCGTACCTCATTCTAAAATTGGGATATGACTCTAACAGAAAAGAAGTCACACGAAGTGCACACTTCCCAGTTGATTTAGAAGACTCAGAGAGAAGAGGGTTTCGGCACAATTTATATGCAGTTCAGATAATATCAAAGCGGTAAAANATGACTCTAACAGAAAAGAAGTCACACGAAGTGCAAACTTCCCAGATGATTTAGAAGACTCAGAGAGAAGAGGATTTCGGCACAATTTATATACAGTTCATATAATATCAAAGAGGTAAAAAGCGGCATTTAGCACATTAGGTTCAAACATGTAAAATCAAATAATAAATTCAAATATAACAGTTATTCTAAGCTCGAATTCTTGAACCCTGAACCAGAGATTTTGGGTTCTCTATCCCCAACAGAGTCACCAGAGCTGTCACACCTCCTTTTTCCTCCCGTATGGGTAATAGGGGAGTTTTTCTAATTTAAGTGACATTATTCGGATTTGGGATTTATTTTAGTTTTCAGAGTCGCCACCCGGATTTTTGACGATGTTCCGTGACACCGTTTTATTGAAATCTCAAGCCGAGGAAATTTAGACTCTGTTTTAAGTAGTATGCGAACAAGAAATCCGGATAAGGAATTCATTTAACCCGGGAGAAGGTATTAGGCATTCCCGAGTTCCGTGGTTCTAGAAAGGCCGCTTAACTATTGATATTTGGCCTGATTATCTAATTATTTACATATTTTAGCCTATTGTGCAATTTTAACTTTATAGCCGCTTTTATTCATTTTTAAGAAGAATCAACGTTATTTAAAACACGTCTTTGGATCACACCACATGAAATGCACTCGTGATCCGCGACAAATTTTATTTAACGTTGTTAGGATTTGGATTTGGGTCACATGAAATGCGCACCCGAGTTTAGGAAAGTGAATTATTAAAACAACGTGCCTAAAGCAACTATGCATTTTTAACTTTGCGAGGGCCATGGAAAATTCGCTAAATGGCGCACCTCGATTTCTAAAAAGGAAACACATTAATTAAATGAGGGTCTTGCATTTAAAATTTTTGTTTGGCACGGCGCAATTCCAATTTTTAGAAAGAATTCAGATTAAACACGGAGGGCCATAAACTATTGGTGTTTTCTAATATGGCTCACCTCCAATATAATTAAATGGCCTAATTGATTACTTAACAAGGCTAAGAGAATTTCTATTTTTTCAATTAAATGTTCAAACTAAGTTCTGGTAACCAAAGGGTTGACAAGGAACATACACTAAATATTCTTGACATTGAAAGGGCCTAAACCGTGTCAGGCCCCATTAGAAAGGGCAGACCTGCTTATGATAATTATATATGAGCAGTTGGCCAAACGAAAGCCTAGATCGAGAACACAGGAAAATGGGCGAAGGATCGAATCTCATTAAGTAAAGGTTGACAGCCAATTTCGATTCCAAGCACAGCCACAACCCTCTCACGAATTATTTCACTAGTTAACAACACAAAATCAATGATCACCGCCCATGTGTATTGTAATCCGGATCAGCACCTTTAATAGACCATATAACTTGAACTTTTCTAAAGGGCAAGTAACAGTGAAGAGTTAAACTAAATATCTGAATATTTTTAAGTCTGCTTCAACTCAAACTCCATTTGATAATCCTTTTAAAATTTACCATATCTTTACATGAACAGGAGGGGGGGGGGGGTACACACTAAAATTTATGACATAAAACCAATACAAATTGTAAACCCCATCAAACTGTGACATTACATTATAAAAAACCTTCATCCCTTTTCATTATTTATGGCCCCAAAATCAGTTATTTTGCAACAGAGTCACACGTTTTCTAAGAAAATTAACACCTGTATTTTCCCTTTAAAGCAACCCAGAATGATCCCCTTCTCTTAGCATAATTGGAACAATCCAGACTAAAAAGAAAACATCCAACTATTTTATTGTATGAAAATGGTAGCAAACGTTCTGTAATAACATAAGAAGCAAGATCTATGACCCATTACTTATCCAACCATATGTACTATCCTTCAGTTCCCCTAACCATTCAGAGACAAAAATATGCAAACTCAATGATTGGAATGTCATTCAGCTACAGAATTTCATAGAACACTACAGTCCATGCTAAATACAAGCAAGATACTACCCCTTAGAAGAAATGGTCAGCATCCAACTCTATTTGCATTAGAAGTAAAATCCAAATCAATAAACATAAATGGAAATAAACTTAAGAGCATGCTTCAAACTCTTCATTTTTTCTCATTTCATTCTCCAAATTCACGTTACAAATCATTGAAGCTCAATGTAAGTACCTGGGAATGAAAAGGCAAAGGGAAAAGTGAGGAATCAGCAGTATCAAATGCAGAAATCAGCACCAGCAACAGAACATCACAGATTCAGTAATTGAAACCAAAAAATCAGTTCCAATCCAATGGAACAATAAACTCCAACAAAGCTCGAACCAAAAACTTTGTCCGAAAAAAACTAATATCAACCCATTTCCAACCCCATAATGAAGAACTATTGTTTTCAGGAGTTGAAAGGAATCAGAAATCACTGAAGAAACTTAATGAAACAGTAAAGTTTTGCCATTTGGTATTTTCCTAGATTTTTATCTCTTCCCTCTCCCCTTGAAAATGCAAGGAAGAGATGTCTTTATAGGCAAGGAAATAGGGCAGCATTAAGGGATAAGATTTGCACTCTTAGTCCTTTTCTAATTTTCATTTTAGCCTAGATATCCCTACTTTAATTATCAGATTTTCAAGTTGGTCCCCCAATCCTCTTTCCTAGAATCTTCCCAGGCAGTTAACAAAAGATTCCTCACCTAGACTACCCAATTTACCCTTAACCGCCTTGTTATTTACCCTAACAACCAACCCGGGTCAAGTTGACCCAGTACCCAAACCCTGGCCTGCCAATTGGGCCACCCTTATTCTTTGGGCCTCTGAACTTTCAGAACCTGATCAATCAAACCCAACCCTCAACAAACAAAATTTGACCAACTAGAATTGCAAGGGCGTCCAAAACTAAAATTTCAACTAAACAGCAAATAAATGATTTTGCAAACAAAAAATGGAAAACAGACAAACACTAAACCAAACTCCAACCAATAGAAGAAGAAAACTGGACTAAGAAAAATAAATGGAAAAAATCTGAGAGAGGGAAGACACAGACGAAGCTTGAAAGGAAATTGCAGAAAAGCGATAAAGGCTCGAAATACCTGAACGGGACAAACAAATGATGAGCTCGCATGGACTAACCGATCATTTTAATTTGGACCCGGAATGAGTGTTATTCGGGTTTCTCTTGTGAGAACAACCCGCCTAACACTTGTTGCAAATCCAATAACTCTGCATGCTCGGGGAAATAATCACATCTGACCTTAACGGATGAGACATAGTTGAAGAGGGAATTAGGGTTTCGGATTTTGATTCCAGATTTGAGGAGATTGGGATGGATTCGAGGAAAACCATGTTGATATTTGGACATAGGGGAGTGATAGGGTTAAGGGGTGTTGATTTGGGCGTGATTGACGGTGGCGCCGCCGAAAAAAATGGCGAGTTTGAAGGGCGGCGTTAGGGTTCATAATCAGCGAGATGAACGAAGAGGGGGCTGTGTGGATTGAACTGATTTCTTTGTCTCTTAGGACAGTTTTAAGTGGTGTATGTGAATTGATTTGGGCCATCGGATGAAGCGAGATGAAGGGCCCAGATTGATCTAGCTTAAGTGAACTGTAAATGCTGCCGTTTGGACCTAAAGTAGAACTGAGACCGGGTTACAGCATTGGACCTGGGCGGGTACTGGGTAAAATGTTTTTTTTGGGCCAGGGACAAATTACTCAACTTGGCCCAATACTCTAATTCTCTTTCACTTCACCTTTCTTTTTGTTCCCTCTCTTTTCTTTTCTTTTTCTAATTTCCTTTTGTTTTTTTCTTTTTCTTTTTTTTTTCAAAAATTGAAACTAAAATCCTAAATTAAATTATAAAACCAAATTAACTTATCAAAAATACTAATTAATCCTAAATAATTACCACAATTAATTTAGATCTAAATTAAAAGGGAAAACAACAATATTCCAAAATTAATATTAAAAAATGCAACATAAACTATTTTTGATTTTTCCATTTTTAAAACGACTAATTAATTAATAATCAATTCTTAAAAATGCAAATTCAAATCCTTAATGCAAATGCAGCATATTATTTTGTATTTTTCAAAACACGCACAGACAAATACAAACAATTAATGGAAAATGCCACAAAATTGCAAACAATGAAAAAACAATTATTTTGTTTTGAATTTGTGGGATTAATTCATATAGGGCAAGAATTACGTGCTCACAAGGGTAATTATTTCTAATGTGGTACATTTGGGGATAATTGAGGGAGTATTCAGCGGCCTATGAGCCTTAGACTGTATATTTTTTTTATACTCGGGTTTCGGGCGGTGAGTCGGGATTGAGAATTGTGGTATTATGGAAAGAAGAAGTATCAATTCGAAGGTAAGTCAGAAGGAACTTGAATAAATAGGACAGCTTGGTAGTAGGTTGGATCGGGATAATAAGGGATATGGTTAGTTCTTTGGGTGTTTATAAGGTAATGAGTTGTTACAGGTGTTTATTAGCAATTCTCTTGGAATTTGGTGGCATGCGTAGCTTGGTTGAGTTAGAAGGATTCAGTCCTGACGGTTTGGTGTTGTACAAGTGTGATTCAGGAGTAATTAATATCGAATTTCTCCCGTGATTATGGCAATGCACTTTGAGTAATTGATATCGAATTTTGCATGGTTATTGATTTTGAGCAAGGTGGTTTGGAGTGTGTCATGTGGTCCAGCGGTTGGATGGGATCACGTGTTGCAGCTCGGTTAGGTAGAGGTATGATCCTTGGTGTCGGATTTGTGTGATATGGTTTCACGATGTGTATCAGGATTTTAGTATGATGTGGTAATGGTAAGTGTTAGTGGCAGGATAGCCCTATCGTGCGAGTCTTCTTTATTTAATGAATTGAACTCTTGGTATGTGATTATTGAGTGCACAAGTTTCACAAGTTATGGCTCTAGATGGTATTGATACTGATCGGGCGAATGGTTACTGGGTTATACGTGTTTCTTTCATCATCGGCAGTATATGGAAGTGTTAGAATGAGGCATCATTTGGTAAGAGGGTATGTACCGGTATTGAGTTATTTGAACAGCTGTTGTGGTTAGGAGTTATCGCTATGAGTAGTTGAGCCACGCGGTATATTATGTGATTTCATCTTGAGTTACGGATATGGTTTGATACAAAGTGTTCAGACTATTTCAGCTTATAGTCGTGGAAATCTGAACTTGTAAATTATTTCAGAAGTGGAAACTTGGTTTTAAGGGTTATGGGTCAGGATTTGATAATGAAATTTCAGTTATGTTTGTTATCAGACGTAGATGGGGTAGGGTGACATGGGATCACCTTCGAATATGTGCATGGAGGGTTACACAACAATTTTTGGTGGTGTTGGAACAGCTCCAGGCACGTTCGAGGACGAACGTATGTTTAAGTGGGGGAAAATGTAACGACCCGATCTGTCGTTACGTAGAACTTGCATTTTTATTGCTGTCATTGACTTGTCATGAATTGGTTAATCTATTATTTATGTGTTAGAGTCGATAGGCTTGAAATCGGAATTGTTAAATGAGAATTCAGTAACTTAGTATTTAAAGATAGCCTTATAATGGGAAAAGTCAACTGAGAGTTGACTTATTGGGAAACGACCTCGGAATGCGGATTTTGTGGCTCGGATAGCTTTGTTAGGTGATTTGGGACTTAGGAGTGTGTTCGGAATATTTTTGTGATGTCCGGTGTAGAATTAGGCTTGAATTGGCGACAACTAGTTTTTGGCGATTTTCGGTTGGCAGTGGAAAATAGGCTATCGGGTTCGAAATGGAATTTCGATAGTTGGAACAGGTTTGTAATGTCACTTTGGATATGTCTGCAAAATTTCAGGTCAATCGGAGTTGTTTTGGGTAGTTTCGGCATCGTTGGTGGAATTTAGAAAATTCAAAGTTCATAGGCTTGAATTCAATGTGTTTTGGGGGTTTTGATGTCGTTTTTGATGTTTCTAAAGTTCGACTAAGTTCAAACGATCATACGTGGTGTGTTGGTATGTTTGGTTGGGGTCCCGAGGGGCTCGGGATGGTTTTTGGTGGTTAACGGGGAGTTTGTTGTTTTGGAAGGGTTTTGAAGAGGAGATTCGATAGTTCCTCATTGAGGTAAGGTTTTTGGATTCTAAACTCGTTTATATGTGATCAAAGGTCTGATTTATGGTGGAAAATTAGGGAAAAATCAGTGCAAATTGGGTAATTAGGGCCTGGGGTTTATAGTACTTAAAAATGGAGATTTGAGGGGTCATTTGGACTCTGAATTTAGTGTTCTTTATATATACGGACTCGTGAGATGATGAAGAACACTTTTGTATAAAAATTTCTGAGTTTCGGGACGTGGTCCTGGAGGGTCGGGTTTGACCCATTTCGGGATTTTTGAGTATTTTTGATACATTTCGATTGAGATTAGTTCCTTAGCTTATTACAATGATATAAACCTGATTGTTGGTAGATTTGGAGCACTTGGAGGACGAATTAAGAGGCAAGGGAACTGCGGAGTAGCATATTAGCCTGTTTTGAGGTAAGTAACGCTTCCAAACTTGGAACTGAGGGTTCGAAACCCCAAACTATTTGATACATGATGTTAATTAAGGTGACGCACTTGCCAAGTGGCGGGCATGCGGGTGTACACTGAATATTTGTAGCCTGGCTCATCCCATGGCACTGATTAATGGTTATCTCTGCTTGATATGTACTGTGAAGGTGGTATTTACCTTGAACGAAATAGAAATCATGCTAAGTATAAATGTTAAGGCTTCACACCGATATGTTCAGAACGGAACGGTCGATTATTGCTGTCTCAATTATTTTCATGTGCTCAGTCCTGTTATAGTATATGTTTCATGCCTCAGTCTCGTAAGTTGCTAGTTTATTCTATATTATCATTGGTTTGGACTGATTTTCATATGTTAGAGCATTGTGAGTGAGACTGGAAGGTACTGACTGAGTGAGGCTTGGAGCCTGGTTTTGAGACAGTTATGAGGTCGGGATGCACACCGCAGCGACCTTGGAATCATGCCTTCGTTGGCTTGATATAGCGCTTGGGCTTAAAGGAGCCTCTCCGGAGTCTTTCCACCCCCAGTGAGCACACAGATATTGAGGGATAAATTTTCCTGGACATGGATCTTGTCCAAGTATTATGTTCCGGAGATGGATCTTCTCTGTGGGTCTCATGTTCCAGAGATGGATTTTCTCCGTGGGTCTTATGTTCCGGAGATGGATTTCCTCTGTGAGTATAATGTTCCCGAGATGGATCTTCTCCGTGGTGGCTGGATCAGCCTTTTTCCTTAGTACTAGGTGACAGTGTCACTTGTGTTTATGTAATATCTGGGATGGGCTTCCCTGGGCTAGGAGGCCATAGTCTAGTACTGAGTGGACCACCTTATGAGATTTTGATTACTGAGTATACATCATTCTTGATTCTATATGAATTCATGCTAGGATGTAGAGTTACAGACATATGTTGATGCATCGTGTTTATTTCCTGATATGTTACTGTCATGTCCGAGTTATATACTATTGTTCGAATTATCGGAGGTTTAGCCCGTCACTACCTCTTAGCCCATAGTTTGGTTTCGTTGCTACTGAGCTGGTATACTCACGTTACCACCTACATCTTGCGTGCAGATCCAGGTACAGCGGGATTTAGCTCTGGTCAGTTGGTAGCAGCAGTTTCATCAGAGTTGACGAGGTATCAGCTGGCGACCGTGATCTCGTCTTCTCTTCCTTTTCTACCGTCGTATTTATTTTCAGACTATGTTGGTCATTTATTGTTGGTTGTATTAAGTATTAGCAGCTCATGACTGTGTGACACCGGATCCGGAGTTTGTAGGATTTGGGTTTTAAATTTCATAAACTGGTTTCCAAATTTTGATTTATTATTATTTTTATCCACAGACTTGTTAAGAAGGATATTTTTATTGGAAATTGTATTTAGTTAGATAAAATGGGTGGCTTGCCTGGTTCCACGACAGGCGCCATCACGACTCTGGAAATGGGTCGTGACAATTAGGCATCCATGGGGTGAGCGTCAAGTTTGTGATTATCAAGTAGAAATAAAGCCCCCTTATCAAAGTGACTCAATAGTCACATAATTGGGCTTTGAGCCCTTCCACACTTGCTGCCACGTTTTTGGGGGAAATTATTAATTTTTATCCCCTTATTAGTTAATTAGGTAATGTCTCTTTACCCGATAATTAACCAATTACCCGAAAAATTAAAACTTATCCCAATTTACCTAAAAATACTACTCATTTTTAATATACTTTATACATCATGCTATCACGGTCATATGGTACCTTGTATGGTACTAGTCCATAAATATTATGTATTATCGCTCGACCCGTATTTTATCCCAAATCGGCAACCTTCAACGAAACTCGTTTTCTTTAATCCGTGTACCCTTTATCCTTCATGACATTTACTTATCGCTTGCTATAAATAGCATAAATACGTTAACCTCAAGATAATCTCATTCCCAAAATTACGTCGATTAACTTATCACGAAACTTTAACATACGAAAAGGAGGGATGTAATAGGTTGCCTCAATTAGAATGGAAAGAGACTCCGGTCATTCTCCCAACCGAGTGATTTCATAAGCCAAGGCTCGTCGCATGGTGGAGAAAGGGTGTTTTTCTTATTTGGCTCATATTCGTGACTCTGATGTCGAGGTTTCTTCCACAGAGTCAATTCCTATCGCTCGTGAGTTTCACGAGGTATTTCCTGTAGACCTGCCGGGGATGCCACCCGACAGGGACATTGATTTTTGTATTGATGTGGCTCCGGACACTCAGCCCATTTCCATTCCTCCATATCGGATGGCCCCACCAGAATTGAAGGAGTTGAAGGAACAATTACAAGAATTTCTAGATAAGGGTTCCATCAGACCTAGTGTCTCACCCTAGGGTGCACTGGTTTTGTTTGTAAATAAGAAAGATGGGTCGACGAGGATGTGTATAGATTACCGGCAGCTGAATAAAGTTACTATCAAGAATAAGTATTCATTGACGACTTATTTGATCGGCTTCAGGGTGCTAGAGTGTTTTCAAAAATTGATTTGAGGTCGGGCTATCATCAGTTGAAGATTAGGGCGTCCGAGTTACTAAGACAGCCTTTCGAATGAGGTATGGGCACTATGAAATTTTGGTTATGTCTTTTGGGCTGACTAATTCTCCAGTAGCCTTTATGTATTTGATGAATCGGGTTTTCAAGCCCCATCTGGACTCTTTCGTGATCGTGTTCATTGATGATATTCTAATATACTCCTGCTGTCGGGAAGAGCATGAGAAGCACCTTTATATAGCCCTCCAGACTTTGAGAGATAATCAATTGTATGCCAAGTTTTCAAAATGTGAGTTCTGGTTAGTTTCAATAGCCTTCTTGGTCCATATCGTATTAGCTGAGGGTATGCAGGTTGATCCTAAGAAGATAGAGGCAGTCAAGAACTGGCCTAGACCCACTACAGCCACGGAGATCAGGAGCTTCTTGGGTTTGGCGGGTTACTACCGTCGTTTCGTGGAGGGGTTCTCATCTACAGCGGCCCCAATGACTAAGTTGACTCAGAAAGGTGCCCCATTTAAATGGTCAGACGAGTGCGAGGCGAGCTTTCAGAAGCTCAAGACAGCCTTGACTTCAGCAGCGGTGTTGGTGTTACCATCAGGTTCGGGTTCTTTCACGGTGTATTGTGATTCTTCACGAGTTGAACTTGGAGCAGTATCGATGTAGGACGGCAGGGTGATTGCATATGCTTCTCGGCAGCTGAAAGTCCATGAGAAGAATTATCATATTCATGACTTAGAGTTGGCAGCCATTGTTCATGTATTAAAAATTTGGAGGCACTATCTTTATGGCGTATCGTGTGAGGTTTTCACTGACCATCGCAGTCTCCAGTACTTATTCAAGCAGAAAGATCTAAATTTGAGGCAGCGGAGATGGTTAGAGTTACTAAATGATTATGATGTCACTATATTATATCACCCGGGGTAAGGCCAACATGGTGGCCGATGCATTGAGTAGAAAGGCGGTGAGTATGGGCAGCCTTGTGTATATTCCAGTCGGTGAGAGACCGCTAGCTTCAGATATTCAGACGTTGGCTAATCAGTTCGTGAGGTTGGATATTTCGCCCAACAGTGTTCTAGCTTGCACAGTCTCTCGGTCTTCTCTAATTGAGCGTATTTGCGAGCGGCAGGATGATGACCCGCATTTGATGGTTCTTAGGGACACAGTTCAGCGCGGTGGTGCCAAGCAGGTTATAGTTCGAGATGACGGTGTTTTGAGGATGCAGGGTGGTATATGTGTACCTAATGTTGACGGCCTTCATGAGTTGATCCTTGAGGAGGCTTACAATTCTAAGTATTCGATTCACCCAGGTTCAGCCAAAATGTACCAGGATTTGAGGCAACATTATTAGTGGAGAAGCATGAAAAAGGACATTATAGCTTATGTGGCTCGTTGCTTAAATTGTCAGCAGGTAAAGTATGAGCATCAGAGACCGGTGGTTTGCTTCAGCAGATAGAGATTACCGAGTGGAAGTGGGAGCGTATCACTATGGACTTTGTTATTGGACTCCCACGGACCCAGAGGAAATTTGATGTAATGTGGGTTATTGTAGATAGGCTGACTAAATCAGCACATTTCATTCCTGTTGTGGGTACTTAGACTTTGAAGTGGTTGGCTGAGTTATATATTCGGGAGATTGTTCACCTTCATGGTGTGCCCGTGTCTATCATTTCTGACCGGGGCACGCAGTTCAGTATGAGTTGGGTACCGGAGCGGAGTTGAGCACAACATTTCATCCTCAGACTGACGGGCAGTCCGAGCGTATCATTCATATTTTGGAGGATATGCTTCGCGCTTGTGTTATTGACTTTGGAAGTTCTTGGGATTAATTCTTGTCGTTACCGGAGTTTGCTTATAATAATAGTTATCAGTCGAGCATTCAGATAGCTCCTTATGAGGCATTATAGGTAGATGGTGCAGATCGCCAGTTGGATGGTTCGAGCCGGGAGAGGCTTGGTTACTGGGTACAGACTTAGTTCAGGAGGCCTTAGATAAGGTCAAGATTATTCAGGAGAGACTTCGTGCGGCTCAGTCTAGGCAAAAGAGTTATGCCGATCGTAAGGTTCGTGATGTGGCATTCATGGTTGGAGAGAGAGTATTACATCGTGTATCGCCCATGAAGGGTGTTATGAGGTTTGGAAAGAAGGGTAAGTTGAGCCCTAGGTATATCGGGTCGTTTTAGATTCTTGATAGGGTGGGGGAGGTGGCTTATAGACTTGCGTTGCCTCCAGGGTTATCCTGAGTTCATCCGGTATTTCACGTGTCAATGCTTCGGAAATATCATGGTGACCCGTCCCACGTGTTAGATTTCAGCTATGTCTAATTGGACAAGGACTTGACTTATGAGGGCCGGTAGCCATTTTAGACCGACAGGTTTGTTAGTTGAGGTCTAAGAGTTATCCTTCAATACGAGTACAGTGGAGAGGCCAGCCCGTTAAGGCAGCTACTTGGGAGTCTGAGTCGGACATGCAGAGTAGATATCCACACTTGTTCGCCAATTCAAGTAATTTCTATGTCCGTTCGAGGACGAACGTTTGTTTTGAAGGTAGAGATTGTGATTACCCAAGGGGTCATTTTATGAATTTATACTCTGTTCTAGGCTTACTAACCATAAAAAGATTAATTAAAATACCTCGATTTGTGTGCACATTCCGGGCGTGAAACCGAAAAGCTTTGATGTGAAAATATGAGAAACTGTAATTTCTAGAGTCAAAATTTAATTATAGTTGACTTTGGTCAACATTTTGAGTAATGGACCCGGATCTGTGTTCCGACGATCCCGGGAGGTCCGCAGTAAAATATGGTACTTGGGCGTATGCCTGGAAATGAATTCCGAGGTCCCAAGCCTTAGAAAACAATTTTTGAAAAAAATTGTTCTGTTGGTTAATTCAAGAAATAAAGAAATGAAATAATATGTGAAATATATGATATCGGGGCCGTATTTTGGTTTAGGAGCCCGAAACAAGTTCCTTATGTTATGTAAGCCCTATCTGTGAAGTATCATGAGAATCGGAGTTGATCTGATGTAATTCGGACATCCTGTTGAAAAGTTAGGAATTTGAGTGTTCTTGAGGAAATCTTGAGTTTTAAGGCTAAATCTGTAGATTTTGATGTTATTTTGATGATTTGATTGCATGAACAAGTCCGTATGATGTTTTCAGACTTGTGTGCATGTTTGGTTTGGAGCCACAAAGGCTCGGGTGAGTTTCGGGTAGGCTACGGAGTGTCTAGACTTAGAAAAATACCCCAATAGATGAACATCTGGTGTGCAGGCCTCAGATCTCGCAAATGTGAGGTCGGGCTTCGCAAATGCAAAGCCAATGTCCAGCCTCAGATCTCGCAAATGCGAGGTCCTAGGGTCGCAAATACGAAGGGACTTGTTCGCAAATGCGAGGTCTTGTTCGCATTTGCGATATCTCTCTGGAAAGCCCATGGTTCGTAAATACGGACCCTATTTCGCAAATTCGAGACCCGCAGCATGCTATATCAGCTTTTTGACGGGATTTTTTCCTTCTTTTCCAATTTTCTAAAACCCTAAACCTCCAAAGGCGATTTTCCAAAGACCTAAACTTCTCCAAACCATTGGTAATTGATCTCTAACTAATCTCTTTCAATTCCTAACAACTTTTAACAAGATTACAACCAAATATCTAGAGTTTTCATGGTACAAATTTGACTTTGATCTTCATATTTTCGGCATATTAAAGACACTGCCTGTAGGTCTTTCATTAATTCTGCATTAGAATCCATGTTCATAGGATCTACACATATTTCCAATCTCAACGTGCATTAGTGATCATGTTATAGGATCATATTTGTATGAATTAATAAACTTTCATTGTGACTTGTTTAAAATTCTACCCACATGTGGTTAATAGAATTCATACTTATAGGGATTAAAAGTCAGTTTCAACTTAGATATCATGCCTATAGGAGATATAAAATCAATTTTCTTCAATTTAGATACCATGCCCATAGGGATTAAAAATCAGTTTCAACTTAGATATCATGCCTATAGGAGATTAAAAATCAGTTTTCTTCAATTTAGATACCATGTCTATAGGAAATAAACAAATCAGTTTCAACACTTAGAAATCATGCCTATAAGAGTTAATTAATTCTGCAAATTAGAAAGCATGCCTATAGGATCTAAAGAGATAAAATATGTTTTCATGAGTTAAAATCAGTAACTCGCTCAGAAACCATGTTATAGGTCTATAATTAACAATTGTAGATTCCATGCCCATAGGATTCTGCTCCAGTTATCACTTAGGCAAACTTGTAGGGTTATTAAGAATTCTGGGTCTAAAACTGTGATCCCTTGCTGCTTGAAGCTTGCCCAGATTCAGAATTTAATCAAATCAGTAGGCAAGCCAGTAGGTCCCAATGCTCGTTTTAATAACATGGTTTCTTACATTCTATTTATGCCCATCTAGATATCCTACCTATAGGATCCTAAATTAATGAAATTTGCTAATTGAACTGCGTGCATTTGTTGTTACTTGTGGAGGTTAACATGAGCCCTTATTTGCTCCTTACATGATAGTCATATCTGAATTTTGTTTGTTGCCTAGATTTTTCTCATTTTAAGCAACATAGGTCAGTCCAGAACTACCTTAAATAGAGGTCCTAACCACCTCCAGGACCATAGGTAAGGGACGGGTAGTGCATGCATAAGGCACGAGTTAGAAGCTACTAGAACGCTTAAGTAACAACTGAAAGATAGTAATTGGGTAGTAAAGGAAATGATGACCCCTGCGGTAATACTATGGGTAGCAACCCAACTTGGGGAAAGTTACCAAGTATTGCATGGAAATGATCCTATAGGCTAAAAAAGCTTAGGAACCCTTTTAATTCATGTTTTGAAATAACAGTTGTCTAAATTGCTTTATTTTCCTTTAAGACTAATTTGCTTAATTAAGTTCGGCTGGGACCCACCATTGTGGACCTCGAGAGGTGCCTAACACCTTTCCCTCAAGGTAATTTTGAGCCCTTACCCGATCTCTGGTGATGCAAACTAGTTTCATGAGTAAAATTCTCTAGGTTCCCTAACGCACCTTAATCCGTTAGGTGGCGAATCTTCAAATCCCATACCCCATCCCAAAAGGAAGGGAGTTGTCTCAGAAACGTCGAAACCCGATTTCGCGAGAACAAAGGGGGCGCGACACAAGACATTGAGCACATACATCCTAGATGAAGAGGTCAACTCAATAGAAGAAGTAGTTCCGGATGACAGCCACGTATGGAAAATGTATTTTGATGGGGCTGTCAATATCAAAGGAGTTGGTATCGGGGAATTTCTTATCTCACCTATTGGACAACATTACCATGCAACGGCCCGACTTTGATTCTTTTGTACCAATAATACGGCATACGAAGCTTGTATCATGGGTCTGAAAATGGCCCTCGATGTGGATGTGCATGAACTATTGGTTATGAGAGATTCTGACTTGCTTATCCGGCAAGCCAAAGGCGAATGGGAGTCTCGAGACATCAAGCTTATTCCATGCAGATAATGTGTGCAAGACCTCAGAAAAAGATTCAAATCCATCGAGTTCAGGTACATTCCCAGGTTTCACAATAAGCTAGTCGACGCCTTGGCTATCTTAGCCTCGATGCTCCCTTATCCAAGCAACACTCATATTGATCCTTTGGTAATCCAAGTTCGGAATCAACACGGTTACTGCAATACTATTGACACAGAACCAGATGGTGAACCATGGTATCATGACATAAAACATTTTCTGATAACAAGGGAATGCCCAGAGCATGCCAAGGCATATAAAAAAAGAACTATAAGGCGGCTCGCCGACGGTTTCTTCCTAAAAAAGGAACTTTTGTATAAAAGGACCCCAGATTCGGGGGTATGTGGACCTCACATGAATGGATATGTTTTGGCGAAGAAGATTCTACGGGCAAGGTATCATTAGCTTACTATGGAGCGAGATTGCTTCAGTGTTGTTCCCAAGTGTCACCAATGCTAGATTCATGGTGACCTGATTCACTCGCCACCTTCAGAGTTGCATCCCATGTCCTCCCCTTGGCCTTTCATTGCTTGGGGAATGGATTTTATTGGTGCAATCAAGCCAAAGGATTCAAATGGGCATAGATTCATTTTGGTTGCAATTGATTACTTCACCAAGTGGGTGGAGGCCATCGTTTTCAAAGCAGTCACCAAGAAAGCAGTGGTAGACTTTGTTCATTCCAACATCATCTATCGTTTTGGTATCTCAAAGACCATTATCACTGACAATGCAGCCAATCTAAATAGTAATTTGATGAAGGAGGTATGCGAGAAATTTCAAATTATGCATCGCCATTCTACCCCTTACCGGCCAAAAGCTAATGGAGTCGTTGAAGCGGCGAACAAGAACATAAAGAAGATTCTTAGGAAGTGATCCAAGGTTCCAGACAATGGCATGAAAAGTTGCCTTTTTCTCTTTTGGGATACATCACGACTGCTCTCACATTTGTTGGTGCAACTCCTTATCTGTTGGTATATGGAACGGAAGCTGTAATACCGGCTGAAGTCAAAATTCCCTCTCTTCGGATCATTGCGGAGTTGGAGATTGAAGATACAGGATGGGTAAAGACCCGCTTAGAACAACTAATGCTGATTGATGAAAAACGGCTAGCAGCAGTGTGCTTTGGCTAGTTATACCAACAAAGAATGGCACATGCTTACAATAAGAAAGTGCGTCCAAGGCACTTCGAGGTGGGCCAACTCGTTCTGAAACGCATTCTTTCACACCAAGTAGAAGCTAAAGGAAAGTTCGCCCCAAACTGGCAATGACCCTACATCATCAAGAAAGTGTTACCAAAAGGGGCCTTGCACTTGGTAGATGAAGAAGGACGGGTACCAGACATGACTATTAACACAGATCCAGTCAAATGATATTATGTCTAATATATACCCACTGTGGAACTTTCACGCATGATTTTCTCATAATTGAGATGACGAAGGCTATCACTGCTCACTATTCCAAATAGGTGTCACCCTTTTGTTAAACCATTTTCAGTTATATTTGTCTTCTTTGTTTTTCACTTTTTGGAACCTGTGTACTTGCAAAAGCAAAAAAAAAAAAATAAAGAAGTCAAACAACAAATCTTATAAGTCATTGAACTACGTTTGACTTGATTCCGAAAGGATACGTAGGCAGCCTTACCCTAGATTCAGTCCCATCACAACAAAAAATCCATATTCCTAATACTCCAAAACTGGGGCAGAAGTTTGTTTTATTTTATTGTTTTTCCTATAAAACCGGTTCCAAAAGTTGTAATTCAATTCAAGGTTATTTTCGCCTTTTCCCTGTTAGGAATTTTTATCGATCTTTGAGAATGTTTGATGTCCCCACGCCAAGGGAGTTGGGAAACCTCCCGCATGCAGTATCTTAGTCAAAAGAAAAAAGAAAAAAAAAGAAAAACAAAGAAATGAGAGAGTTTTATCAGTAAAAACCCGTACGGGCACTATAAGGCGATAGTGAGCAGTGAAATGAGAGAGTCTTATTGGTGAAAACCCAGATGGGCACCATAAGGCGACAGTGAGTAGAGAAATAAGAGAGGTCAGCTAGCGAAAACCTACAAAGGACGCTACTAGCCGAATGAGGGTCTTCCATACTCCGGCATGAGCACAACAAAGATAGTTTCAAGATGAACATTTGCGACAAATTTTGAGAATTAGACAGCTCAGACGGATTAGGCGTCCGGTCCAAAATGCGTGTCGTGATTCATTGAAGTCGGCACACACTTCAAGATAAGTCTCATTATTCCTTTCCCCGAAAGGGACACCCTTTGTTCAAGCACAATTATTTATCACCTTCAATTGTTCTTCTGTTTTTACCCATAATTTTTCTTTGAGTCCCTTTAGGTCTAATATTTCATCAAAATCGAAGCAAAGAAATGACTGCAAAACTGGCTACAGTTTCCCCTTAATATCAAGCACAATTCGGGGCATATTGGCATTGACAAAGGCAGAATCCATATGTGATCTATTTGATAAGGCAAACAAAGTGTCTCGAAGAAACTGAAAAGTTTGCTTAAGCAAGACCTGCTTCATGAGAAAAGTTGATAAGCACTACAGACACAAACTGGTACTGGGTGCAAGACAACTGCGTTTGGTTTTAAGGGGAAAAATTGCCTTGCCTTAGGGACTAGGGTTAGCGGTACCATGGACATCCGAGTATGAAACAGTCAGGGGCAACGTCGGAAAACAAGATTTCTAGAATGCAATACAGAGTATCCGAGCACCTCGGCACCAGACTGATAGAATCAGTTCTTCAACAGCGGAGTGGCCGTGAATTCAAACCACAACATGGCATCAAGGCCACAAACCAACCACCACTTTGAAACTCAAAAAATTTTCCTTGTTCGAAAGCAGGAACAAAACAGTGCAGAGTGGCGATTCTATAAGGACGAAAGTCACGAAACGTAAGCTCCTTAAATTCTCCATTTTTCTTTTATTTTCAGCATACATCACTACTGTCCATATCTCCCATTTTCGTAGCTTAACTCAGGTAGAATCGTTTTTCCTAGAGGGATCCAGCTCGTAGTCATGGGTAGAAGAATTCTTCGCTTAGGTTGTTTTACATAGCTTAACTCAGGTAGAACCATTTCACCTAGGGGGATCCAGCTCATAGTCCCGGGTAGAAGTACTCTTCGCTCAGGTTGTTTTACATAGCTTAACTCAGGTAGAACCATTTCTCCTAGAGGGATCCAGCTCATAGTTCCAGGTAGAAGTACTCTCTGTCCATGCTATTTTACATAGCTTACTCAGGTAGAATCATTTCTCCTAGGGGGATCCAGCTCATAGTCCCCGGTAGAAGTACTCTTCGCTCAGGTTGTTTTACATAGCTTAACTCAGGTATAATCATTTCTCCTAGGGGGATCCAGCTCATAGTCCCGGGTAGAAATACTCTTCGCTCAGGTTGTTTTACATAGCTTAAATCAGGCAGAACCTTTTCACCTAGAGGGATCCAGCTCATAGTTCCGGGTAGAAGTACGCTTCGCTCAGGTTGTTTTACGTAGCTTAACTCAGGTAGAATCGTTTCGCCTAGAGGGATCCAGCTCATATTTTCGGGTAGAAGTACTCTTCGCTCAGGTTGTTTTACATAGTTTAAATCAGGTAGAACCGTCTCGCCTAGGGAGATCCAGCTCATAGTTCCGGGTAGAAGTACTCTTCGCTCAGGTTGTTTTACGTAGTCTAACTCAGGTAGAACCTTTTCGCCTAGAGGGATTCGGCACTTTATCGATAATACAGGGCGCCAACCCATAGTTATATTTCCTTTTAGTAATACAGGGTACCAACCCCTGGTTACATTCCTTTTAAGGTAATACAGGGTACCAACCCCTGGTTATGTTCCTTTCTAGTAATACAGGGTACCAACCCCTAGTTACAGTTTTTCTTAGTAATACAGGGTGCCAACCCCTGGTTACATTTCTTCCTAGTGATACAGGGTGCCAACACCTGGATACATTCATTCCTAGTGATACAGGGTGTCAGCCCCTGGCTACATTCGTTTCTAGTAATACAAGGTACCAACCCTTGGTTACATTCCCTTCCAGTAATACAGGGTACCAACCCCTGGTTACAGTTTGAATATAGGGTGAAAATCCCCTGGTTACTCTTTTTTCCAGTAATATAGGGGGCCAACCCCTATTTACATTTCTTTTCAGTAATATAGGGTGCCAACCCCTGGTTACGTTTCCTTTCAATAATATAGGATACTATGCTCTAGTTACATTCCTTCGGTAACACAGAGTACTACCCCGTGGTTGCTTATCGTCACATAGCTAGTTTATACTACTGTCTTTGTCTTTATTTCAGTAAATTAGATAGTTTATAGCTTTCTCTAATAACTCATAAAATTTTCCTAGTGCTAACTGGGGCAGAAAACTTTTGTTTGTTTTGTTCATCTTTGATGGCTTTGCAGGTTCCGCCATATAGCACAAGTGACGATTAAAAGCTTGCAGTTTTAGTTTCTCATCAGAAGAAAGAATTCTTTCGATCACAAGATAGTTGGAGTTAGCTTTGATAATGTGTCAGCAACCCAGCCTCTCAAGTTTTACTTTGCCAAAATTCTGATCCGGAAAGCAAGCGACTGAAATTGAGTCATAATTTTTTTCTTCAAAGAGCATCAAGATCCAAACTGAGGTCAACACAAGAGAGCAAGTCAAGAATCAAGATTTGACTCCAGAAGACACATAGATAGGAATTTTTGTAACTCTTTGTTTGCAAAATATGTAGTGCTCTTCTCTTTTATTTTGATGTAAGAAGCGAGTAACAGTAACAACAACAATAGAAGCAACAGCAATCTTAACTCCAGTGTCTGGTAGTCCCAGCTACCAGAACTACACTGACCTGATTCCTTTATAGCCAAGAATATGTAGTCAACCTCGAAAGCAAGGTTCGGTCACATTTTTCAAAAATGCTTTCAATGGAGTGATACACGAGCAAAATTAGTTATGGCATTTACTTTATTTGCACGAAAAATCTTCATGTTCTAGAGCAAAGAGAGGCAGCTGTAAATACCTATTTTTTTCTCTTTTTTTTCTCCTACATTGCACCTTTTTAGATTTATATTGTGTGTGTGTTTGTAGATTTTAGAATTGGAGTTCTTAAATATTGAGTGATGGAGTTAATATGGATTGGTTTTTATTTTATTTAAAGCACAATTGGCCCAAAACATGGACCAAATCTGCGGCCCAATTGCATTCGGCCCGCCAAGCTCAAGACCCCAACCAGATGCGCCAAAACGACATCGTTTTGGTTAAGTGGCTGAGATTTAATCTTAGCCACTCATCTAGGCTTGATCCAACGGTCACCATTTAATCTCCATTCTTTGTATTTAAACCCTAAGGTGGCCGAAAAATTGCCCCCATTTTCCCTTATCTTTTTTTTTCTTCCTCTCTCTTCTCACTCTCTCTTCTGTTCTTAGAGACAAGTCGTCCGCCGTCCGCTGCCCATCTCCGCCGGTCGGAAATCGCCGCGGCCGCTGGCCGCCAACCGAAGTCCAAACCACACCAAAATTTCACCATTTCTTCCTCCTCTCCATGAATCCAAACCCAAAATCCTTTAAATCCCTCTCAATCCCCGTAAATCTAAGCCTAATTGAAACCCTAGCCGCCGCTCACCAACCCAAACCCCAAAAGTTTCACACCACCGGGCTCCTCCCACTCTCTTCTTCTCCGTTCCATGCCCCAAAACCTTCAAAACCCTTCCAAAATTCGGCCAAAATTCAGCTGAATCCGGCCAGCCACCTTTTTTTGCTACTGAGCCTCTTTTCTAACACGAACACGATCTCACAACCTCTCTTTCTCTTTGACACAGTGTTGGGATCAACTTTGTTTTGCCAAAGTTTGTATTTTTTGGCATTTGTCATCGAGAAAAAGAGATGTGGAGATCGATTCATTGTCTAGTCATTTTGTACTACTGGTTTGAAGCCCGGGCGTTTAGGTAAAATCCTAATATCTTGTTCATTGGTTTTAGTTTCTTCTTTATTGACTGATTTTAGATTTTTAATTTAGTTTAAGTTCTATTTTTTTCTTAATTAGTGATCTGTCATCTTTTATTGATTTTAGAAATTATGTTTTTGTTCATTTGTTTAGGCCATTGCTTCAATCCTTTCCTCTTTTTATAACTTCTGTTTTTCCCCCATTTGTGTTTAGGTTTAGTTTAATTTCCAGTTTTCAATTAATTTTTAATCCGTGATCGTTAGTTCGTGTTAATTTCATTGACAATCATCGATAATTAATCGTTATTTTATGCTTTTCGAATCATGTATTAGTTAGTATGTCGTTTAGTTTGTCATTATGTTCAGTAATCAGTTATATTAATCACTTCGATGTGAATACATGTTTGCTGGCCTTAATGTTTGTCATGTCTCCGGATTTCAACTGAACTTTTGAAGTCTCTAGACTATAACTGAAATATCAAATCTGTCAATTCTAGCTTCTTTAATTTCTGATTTCGATAGTTTTTAGGCTTAAAGTTTAGGTTCTATTAATAAACGAATCAGTTTACTTATATTAGTATATCTAGAGTTTGGCGATGATGTTTAGTCGCTCTTTAATCTTGAATCGCCTATTGGATTGCAGGTTCGAGTTTGTCTTTCCTACATTATCATATTTCAGTTTGAATTAGTAGTTCATGTGTTTAAAGGTTTGGTGTTAGTCTTAATTAACTAGATAAGTTTGAAGTAGTTATTTAGTATAGGTAGTTATATGTTTAAGCCTTGTTGATTCCTACTAGTTGACTCTTAACCGATCTTGTTTGAATTACTGGTTGTTTGAACTAGAATGAATCTGGTTTCTCTTTGTGGACTAGTTAGCTTGGAATTTTGTTTGAGAGATTAAGAGGAAATGGAAAGAAATGGAGGGTACTTGAGTGTAGGGCCTTTATTTGGTTGCTTTTACTGTTGAGGACTGTTTTGGAGTACAATACTCCAAAATTCTATCCACAGTTAGTAAGGAAAACTGTTTCTTGGATAGATCTTTGATTTTGGACAGATTTTCTGTCAAAAAAGTGATCATTTTGGACAGATTTTTGGTAAAACAAAATCTATCCCAAAGTCCTTTCTCCTCCTATATAAAGAGGAGTTCTTTCCTCGTCTTAGACATTCGGGAGACATATTCTGAACATCTCTACACACTAAAAAAGAACATAAAAAAAAACTTGAGCGAAATCAGCTGAACTTCAAGAAATAGTAGGCTGAAACTTAGAGCTTTGAGTGAGTTTTCTGAGAAACAAAAATACTTCAAATAATAAAGGTATAAGAAGTTAGTTTTTGGGTTTATCTATCACTGAAAATTATCTGAGCTTTTGGGGTCTCTTCCGGTCGTCTCTTTGGTTCTTTTTACTGATGTTGCAGCTGGCTCTTAGTTGCTGATTTTTGGGTACTTTTGTCGGGTTTTCTATTTCGTTTCTGGGTGTTTTCATTGTTGTTTATGCTACTGTTCCTGCTCGTTTCACTGCTGTATTTTTATTTCTGCGACCCAGGTAATCTTATCTCTTTTTTTTGTAACAAGACTCTATTAGACAATGATAAAGAAGATCTAATGTTTGAAGTTTACCAATGTTTCTGTTTGCTGCACAGCTTCTTCTAGCTACTTTTGTGAATTATTAATTGCATCATCTTATCCCAAAGTGATTGTTATTTTCATCAGTTATGTGAGGATCGTTCATGGTGCGCGTTAATGTTTAGATTCATAATATATATCCTTAGCTTTAACCTGTTCCAATATTCAAGGGTCGAGTTCATTTAGTTTCTCTTGCGTAGATTCTGTAAAGAGATAAGATTAGATCTAGATTTTAATTAAAAAATAAAATTCTTTAGAATCGTATTTTTGATTTATTGTGGTGGTTAGTTTCATATTAATCTTGAATGTATATTCTCGTTTAACTTGAGTGAAATTGGTCACCTGCTCGGTTTAGGCTCTTAAGATCAATCCTAGTTGTTAAAAAATAATACTTTGATTAGACATAATACATAGCCATGAGATTAAAAATGAACAAAATCACTAGAAAAATGCAGATCTAGTCACGTTATTTAATACATGAATTTAGTTTAAATGAAATAACTTTTCTTTTGCTTTGTTTCCTTTTTTTGTTATGTTTTGTAACGACCCGGCCGGTCGTTCCGAGAGTAATAGCTCCATTTCCCCCATTTCTACTTTATTATATGTGGTTCAGCTTCATTATGTTGTGTTAGATTGGTTGGCTCGGGTTCGGAGCAATTTTTGGAGAGAAATGAGACACTTAGTCTCTTAACTTGGTTCAATAGTTGGAAAAGTCAACCGGAAGTTGACTTATTGGTAAACGATCTCAGAATGTAGATTTTATGGTTCGGATATCTTCTTTAGGTGATTTGGGACTTAGGAGTGTGTTCGGAATGTGGTTTTGATGTCCGGAGTAGAATTAGGCTTGAATTAGCGAATTTGAGTTTTTGGCGATTTCTGGTCGGCAGTGGAAAATTAGATATCGGAGTCTGAGTGGAATTCTGAAAGCTGGAATAGGTTTTTAGTGTCATTTTGGATGTGTGTGCAAAATTTCAAGTCAATCGGACGTGTTTTGGATGGTTTCGACATCTTTGGCGAAATTTAGAAATCTCAAAGTTCATAGGCTTGAATCCGATCTGATTTTGCTGTTTGGGCGTTGTTTTGGGTATTTCGAAGGCTCTACTAAGTTTGAATAAGGTTATGGGACGTGTTTGTATGTTTGGTGGAGGTCCCGAGGGCCTCGGATGAGTTTCGGGTGGTTAGCGGATCAATATTTGGTCTTGAGTAATGGCAGATTTTTCTAGTGCTTTGGTTCTGGTTTTCTCCTATGCGATCACGTAGGGATTCCTGAGATCGTGTAGGCTTAGTAGAGGGATCTGGGTAATTTTTTCTATGCAATCGCGGAATGGAGGATGCGATCGCGTGAGAGGAGAGTCTTGGGTCTTCGCGAACGCGTGGCCCTGTTCGCGTTCGCGAAGAGTTGAAGGGCACGTGAGGGGGCCTGAGTTGTTGTGCTTCGTGATCGCGTGAGTGGTTCTGAGATCGCGTAAGGTAAATTAGTGGGGCAGCATATTTTTTCTTCGCGATCGCGTAGGGAGTTCCGCGATCGCAGTGAGGAATTCCCTGGGCAGATTCTTTTAAGTGCAAAAACGAGGGTTGAGTCTTTATTTGCAAAAAAACCCATTAGAGAGCTCGAGGGAAGGTGGAAATTGAAGGGATTTTCAGTGGAGTTCTTGAGGTAAGTGTTCTCCAATCGTATTTGGGTTAATTCCATGATTTAGTCTCAATTTTTATCATTTAATTTGAAGAAATTGGAGTGGAAATTCGGGGAAAATGGGAAGAAAGTTTGAGAATTTCTTTTGACGATTTGAGTGGAATTTGAGGTCGGACTTTGATGCTCTTGGTATGCATAGACTCGTGGGAAGATGAGTATTTTTGTGATGTAAATTTTATCGGATTCCGAGACATGGGCCCGGGGATTGGATTAGGCCAATTTCGAGAATTTTGGTTAAAATTGATAGTTTTCGAGTGGGCTTTGTTCCTTAGAGTATTTTGATGATATGAATTTTTTTTAATAGATTCGGGGCATGCTGAGGCTGAGTCGAGGGGCAAAGGCATCGCGGAGTAATTTTTTTCCGGTTTGAGGTAAGTAATGACTGTAAATCTTGTCCTGAGGGTATGAAACCCCGGACTTTGTATTTTCTCACTATTTTCGAAGTTGCGCACATGCTGGATAATGAGTGTGTGGCGTGCACTAATTGGGGACTTGGACTTGGTCCTTCCCGTGGAAACTATTGAGTTGCGTATTTACTTTTAAATCATATGTTAAATCGTGTTTTCAGACTATTGTTATATTTGGGCTGTAAGTCATGTTTGGGGCCTTGGGCCGACCTGTCTAGACCCCTTGGGAGCTTTTACTGCTATTCCTCACTGTGTTGACCTATGATTACACTCAGTCATGTTATGTTTAACTAATTTTGAAACTCAGCTTTATTTACACTATTTTGAGATATAAAATGATGTTTTTGGGTCGAGCACCCCATTTTACTGACAGACCGAGTGGCTTTTTGAGAGTTTCTGACTGAGTGAGGCCGAGGGCCTGATTGTGAGGATATGATATGCCATGATGTGGCTTGATATTAGCGCTTGGGCTGAAGGAGCCCCTCCGGAGTCTGTACACACCCCCAGTGAGCGCAGGTACCTACTGAGCGCGAGTGTCGAGTGCCGAGTGACGAGTGATTGGGAGGTATTGAGTGACTGTGAGGTTGCCCGAGGGGCTGATTATGAGTGACTGTGAGGTATTCCCGAGGGGCTGATTCTGAGTGATGTTACGCCCGAGGTGCAGTTTCTGATACATGTTTTGCTCGAGGGGCTACTTATGATTTTACCACTTTCGCTATGAACTTATGAAATATGTTTTGCCCGAGAGGCTTTTTATGATTTTTATCATTTTTACACTAAACTTCTTGAAAGTTATGTTGAAACGGTTGGCAAGTATATTCTCAAATAATTTTTACTGAAATCGGCTTTTAAGCGTGATGATTTAACGTATACACTATTGGAAAGAAAGATTGTGCTTATTATGGAATGATGATTTGACTTTATGTGTTTCTTACTGCTCAGACCTGATTTATTTTCATTACTACTGAATTGGCGTACTCATATTACTCCCTACACCTTGTGTGCAGATCCAGCTGCTAGGGAAGAGTGAGCTGTGTATCTGTACCAAAGACTTCTCGGAGATTTTGCGAGGTAGTTGCACGCGTCCGCAACCCTACTCTCTCTCCTGCTTATTATTATAGAGTTTATTTTTCCGAGTTGTATATTTTCTGTAGATGCTCATGACCAGTGAATCCGGGATCTCGGGATTTTATTTAATATTCGGAGTAGCTTTATCTGTTAATAAAATGTTTGAACGAAACTTTTATGGGTTATCAGTTTAGTAATGATATAAATGAAATATTATTTTTATTTGAGTGTGGATTTGGCTGGCCTAGTCCCACGATAGGCACCATCACGACTGGTTTAGATTTGGGGTCGTGACATGTTTATTTTAATCTCATTTTAGAAATTCATTTCAAAATGAAGTTCCATGAATCAAGATGTTTTAGAAAGTCAGTTGGACCCCTTAGCTCACTTCCAGAATTGAAATTAGAATTCACAAAGGGGTTACAAAATTTTTTTAATATTTGCTTTTGATTTCTAAGTGGAGTGACATACAACTATCTTGCGCCCATGTTTTAATGTCAACTGTAATTTTTTGTTAAGACTGTCAATGAATATTAGTTTCGTCATTTTAATTAATAAATAATGAGAATAAGGTAATAGATTGGACCAATATTAATTAATTATTCACATGTGAACTCGTTATCTTCAAGCTGCAAAGAAGTTTTTCTTTCCACAAAAACAATGAATTAACCTTTTTCATAAGCTAATTAATAGGTTTTTAACAAAGATAAATAATTTTGTCTTAACCGATATTGGAAAGACTTGCTTCGTAATAAAGACATATATAAAATGTCAAGGTCGTGAGGACACGTTTTGTTCCAATTCTTTCAAATAAATAAAAGTTTTATTTAATTAACTTCGAGTAGAATCCACTTTCAGGTGCGATACACACGAGCTAAAGTCGGGGATACTCATCTTGGTTAGTGTAAGCTAGGGTAGGGGATACTCGTCTTAGTTTGAGATTAATGATGTCATCAGCAATAAAAGCGGACATAGGCAAAACATGAAAATCAAATAAAGCACAGTTTATTGAAAATTAATTTAAAGCCAAATGTAGTCAATAAAGCGACCATGGTAGAACCACGGGACTCGGGGAATGCCTTACATCTTCTCCCCGGTCAACAGAATTCCTTACTCGGACTTGTTTTCGCAGACCAATAATAAAAGAGTCAAATCTTCCTTTGATTAGGGATTCGAATAAAAGGTGACTTGGAACACCTAAAAATCAATTCCAAGTGGCGACTTTGTAAATAAAATAATCCCTACTCAAATTTGTCACTTTAATTGTAAAAACTCTTTAACCCACAATCCATAACACATATCTTATCTTTTGAGGGTACCGTTTTAGTTCTTCCAATACTTGTTGGCATTTCGGGGCCCATGCAAAATTGTTCTTCTTTTTAAGTAGTGAGAAGAACCGGTGACTCCTATCTGAGGACCTCGAAATGAATTGGCCTAGGGCGGCTATGCGCCCTGTTAACCTTTGTACGAGCTTAACATTATCCATGACCGTGATATCTTCGATGCCCTTTATTTTATCGGAGTTGATCTCTATCCCCCGATTTGACACCATAAAGCCGAGGAACTTGCCTGAATCGACACAGAATGAACATTTCTCCGGGTTGAGCTTCATGTTGTATTTTCTTAGTATGTCGAGGTTGTGAAAACCTCCTTCTATATCACCTCGATTTGCGTACGCATTCCGAGCGTGTAGCCGGGAAGCCTTTATATGAAAAACTGATAAAAATGATAATTGTATTAGAAATATGAATAAAGTTGACTTCGGTCAATGTTTTTGGTAAATGGACCCGGATCCGGACCCGTGATTTGACGGTCTGGGATGGTCCGTAGGAAAATATGGGACTTGGGTGTATGCCCGGAATCAAATTCCGAGGTCCCAAGTACGAGAAATGATTTTTTAAAGAAAATTGCTTTCTGAAAAATATAAAGGTTTTAGAAAATGAAATTTGATGTGAAACCTGTGGTATCGGGCTCGTATCTTGGTTCCGGAGCCTGGTACAGGTTCGATATGATTTATATGTGTTATCTATGAAGTTTGGTAATAAACGGACTTGGTTTGACGTGATTCGGGTCAAAAAATACAAAATTTGATGTTTAAAGAAGTTTTGTTTCATTGATTTTGAGGTTTAATTCAATGTTTATGATGTTATTTTGGTGTTTTGATTACTCGAATAAGTCCGTATGATGCTTTTGAGGTTGTGTGTATATTTGGTTTTGATCCCCGAGGTCTCGGGTGTGTTTCGGATGGGTTTCGGTTCCATTTTCCCTATTTTGAACTGTTGAACCTGCATTCTGGTTTCCTTCTACGCGATCGCATAGGAGTAGTCGCAATCGCATAGTGTCTCTTTGAAAAGCCCAGACTTTCCTTTAATGCGTTTGCGCATACTCTACCGCGATCGCAGAGGTATACTTTCTTCTTCTTCGTGATCTCACCTACAGCATCGCGATAGCATAGTGTTCCAGCAGGGCATCCGGTTATCTCTTCTACGCGATCGCATTCCACGCTTCGCGATCGCGTAGTGTGGCATTTTGGGCAGCAGGTAACTTCTCATACGCGATCGCACACGTGCCTTCGCGATCGCATAGAGCGTTTTGGCCAGTGACAATTGTTCCTCTTCGCGATCGCAGTACTTTAGGCCTGGGCAGCCTTTCTTTTCTTCTCCACAATCGCAATCAATGTTCCGCGTTCGCGATTCATTAAAAATCTGGGCAGAATATAAGTTTTCCAAAATCGGGGTTTCACCATTTTAAACATATTTTGACTTCTAAAACTCGGTTTTAGGCGATTCCTTGAGGGTTTTTCACACAAATCGAATGGGTAAGTGTTCTTCCACTATAATTAATTATATTTCATGAATTAGTTCTTGTTTTTATCATTTAATATGTGTTTTGGGTTGATGGAATTGTGGGTTTTGAAAGAAAACTTCTAAAATGTAAATTCATGATTTGAAAGACCAAATGTTATCGGAATTGGATAAATTTAGTATGGGTGAACTCATATCGGAATTTGTAAAAATTTATCGGGTCCCGAGGTGCGGGCCCAGGGTTGATTTTTGGATCGATTTTTATAATTTTGTAAAGATTGAAACTTTATTATTTGGAATAGTTTCTTATACGTTTTATATGTATTTTGAAGTTGTTTTAGTTTATTTTGAGCCGTCTGGAGGCCTTCCCGACCGAGAAGTCTATTTTTTGAGTACCGAGTTGTCGTCTTTGAGGTAACTATCTTGCCTAACCTTGTGTGAGGGAACTACCCCTTAGGATTGAGTCTTCCTTGTTGATAATAGTCCGAGTAAGCGAGATGACGAGTGTGTACTCAGACTTATTTGCAATTAAATTGGCCTTTTAGGATTCGTAGGTTCTTATATTACCTGTGTATGATTTGTAATTGTTACATTTGAATCCTTGTTTGTTAATTGCATCCCTTCCTGTTTAAATTAGAATTACTTGTCTTTTGGATTCCTTCGTTGGCTATTTGACTTTACTTGACTTAACTGAATATTCTACTTCTCTTATCATCATGCTATATTTTCTTCTTAGCTTGCCTAATTGACTATAATTAGTGTCATCTAGTCTTATAGTCAACTAGCCGTAGTTGGAACATTTATTCAGTGGAGTCAAGCATGTCCGTGAGTCTTACATAATGATTTATATGACTATTCCCTTAAGTACTACTTAGGTCTAATTGTTAGACATTTATGTTATTGGTATTTCCTTGATGTTGCCTGTTACTGAGCCTTTGCTGAAGTTGAGCTTATTCCGTGAAGTTAAATGTTTAGGTGAGATTGGTTATAGTTGTTTCCCTTGCTGGTATTGTGTGGTTTCTCTTATTATTCCGTTGTTGATGATGTTGTTTGCTTTGTTGACTCCCTTGCCGGGAGGTTATAGTTTCTATTACCGTTTATGTTGTTAATGATATTGTTTCCATTGTTGACTCTCTTGCCGGGATGGTGTGATTTCTATTGTTATTTATACTGTTGATGATACTGTTGCGTCATTGACTCCCTTGTTGGGGCGTTGTGATTTATGGTTCTTATTGTTTATTTCCCTTGTTAAATTGTTATTTATGTTATTTAGCACGAGAAAACATTATGTGCCATGTTTATGTTATTTAGCACGAGGGAACATACCGTGCCATGTTTATGTTATTTAGCACGAGGGAACATTCTGTGCCATGTTTATGTTATTTAGCACGAGGGAACATTCCATGCCATGTTTATGTTATGTTAGCACGAGGGGACATGTCGTGACATGTTTATGTTATTTAGCACGAGGGGACATTCCGTGCCATGTTTATGTTATTTAGAACGAGGGAACATTCCGTGCCGTGTTTATGTTATTTAGCACGAGGGGACATTTCGTGCCGTATTTACGTTATCTAGCACGAGGAGACATTCTGTGCCGTATTTGTGCATTCTTATTTCTGTCGTTCTTGTTAGCTATTTACTGCATTTATTGGCAAGATTTGATATTCCTCCTGCACGACATGGAAATTTCTAAGTGACGGACTGAGTTCCGGTGGATAAATCTTGAGGAGATTTTTATCAAGGAATTTCATTGAAAAGTATTATTGAAAAAGAAATGGTTTTGAAATAATTATATTTGAATGACTTTTACATCGAAGGTATATTTGAAACGCACTAGTTTTGCCTAAAATTATATTTGGAAGTCATTTATTGGGAAAGCCTCATTGGAAAGCTTCGTAGTTTGAAAGAAACTATGTTTCACGTAATTCTTTCTATAAATTATATTTATAGCTACTTTTGGAGAAAGTATGCTTTCAAAGTAAACTCTTCCATACTAAAATAATTTTATTTGCAAAACTTTTTCAAAATGAACTGTTGTTTAAAGATTTATACCAGTTATGGATTTTAATAGCTAAGGCCCGATGTGAACAAACCGATGTGGAGTTGAGTTATCGGTGTTCTCTATTTTATTTTGTTTCCTTTAGATTCGGCTTGTTTTGTTGTCCATCTTTCTGTGTATTTTGTGCTGTTTCGTGATTGATTTCTGTAATTTTCTTCCGCTTTATATTGTAATTGTTGTGGAATATCCTGAGAATTCTTAGATAGATGTAACATTCGGTCATTTCTATATTCATGTTATTTATTTCGTAGACCAGTGGTGTCTTGACTAGTCCTTGTCACTACTCCACCGAGGTTAGTCTTGATACTTACTGGGTACCGCTGTGGTGTGCTCATACTTCACTTCTGCATATTTTTGTGTGCAGATCCAGGTATATATTGTAGTAATTGTGTGGATGATTGCCGAGGAGACTCAAGGTAACCTGTTGTTGCGTTCGCAGGCGTCGGAGTCACCTTCTTTGTATTTATTATTCATACATTGTTGTATCTACTTCCAAACATTTGTACTTAGAAGTTGTAGAAGATTCGTAGAGCTTATGACTTGTACTACCGGTTTTGGGAAAGTTTGTACATTCTATTGAGATTTTATATCGAGACTGCTCGCCTTCTTTTATTATTGCTGTTATTCAGTAACTGTTAGGCTTACCTAGTCCCTAAGACTAGGTTCCATCACGATACCCAACGGAGGGAAATTTGGGTCGTGACAAGTTGGTATCAGAGCTCTAGGTTCATAGGTGCTACGATTCATAAGCGAGTTTAATAGTGTCTTGCGGATGGGTTCGGAGACGTCCGTACTTATCTTCGAGAGGCTGCAGAACTATTAGGACAATTTCACTTCCTTCATTCCTATCGTGCGAGTTTATTGATCTTGAAGTTTGAAATTATCCTTCCATTCTCTCACCGATGGTGAGGACACGAACGGCGTTTCTTTGATAATGTTACCCCGAAGAAAGTGTCGCAAGGGTCAGAGACAGAGGCCAACGAGGAGCACGTGCCACAGTTAAGATGCCTACCAGAGCAGCCGTTGAGGAGTCGCCAGTAGTTCTAGTTGGGGAACAGGTACTGGGGGCGCCTGTTGCTACCCCGGACTTCAGGAGACCTGAGCACAGTTTTGAGTATAAATGGTACGTTGACTCAGGCAGGGTTGATTCTAGTGCACCAGATGCTTCACAGATCAGGGGAGGAGTTCAGACTCCCACCGTCTACACTCCAGAGTAGCGAGATCACATTGGTCAGATACCTATTGTCATGATAGCACGACATCTGGTTTCAGTTCAGCCATGGTCAGGGTAGAAGCATTGGAGGGAGAATACCTTGGAATTGAGGGGTACTAGAAGTACCACCCTTCTATCTTTCAGTGGATTGGCGGCAGATAATGCCCAGGGTTTCTTGGAGGAGTGTCACTATATTCTTCGTACTTCGGGTATTGTGGAGATGAGCGGGATTGCTTTTGTCACGTCTCAGGTTCAGAGTATTGGGTTGATCAGTGGTGGTAGCATATGAGTTGGGGTCACCTAACCAAGTTAGCTTCACTAGAATGGATTCAGTTTTCGGAGATGCCTTGAGGGGGGTTGCACCTCAGTTCCTTCGGGATGCACGGCGCGCGGAGTTCGAGCAGTTGCATCAGGGCGCGGTGTCACTATGGGAGCATGACGTCAGATTTAGTGAGTGGGCCAGACATGCACTTCGCTTGGTTACTTCAGCTGGGAGATTATTCCGTAGAATCATTTGGGAGATTCATGCATGATATTCGATTTAGCGGGACTAGAGAGTTAGAGTAGGATGCCTCGTTTCAGTATATAGTAGGGATCGCTCGTCGGTTAGAGCGCATATGGGACCGGGAGCGAGAGGGAAGACGAGATCAGTAGGAGAGTTCAGGGAGGCAATGAGGCCTCGTAGATCGGAGGAATCTACTGGTCCGTATTATGGAGGCAAGGCACGACACGGTAGAAGTTTTGTGGGTCAACCAGTTCAGTTTGCATTACTAGCTTCGCATGGGATTTCAGGTACTTATGGGTCTCAGAGGATTCGTATCGTGTGTTTCTCCACAGCCATGTTAGCAGCGAGATTGTTTTCAGTGTGGATATGTTAGGCACAGGGTGAGAGATTGTCCCATGATTCAGGTAGGTGTGTGGTAGCAGGGTATTCAGGTGAGTAGGGGGCGCCTAAGAGGGGGAGGCCCGACCCATTGATGTGTTGCATATTGATGCGAGACTAAATTGCATAGTTTAACATGTGATATACCTTACATTTTATGCGCATTAATGATAAAATTACACTTGTTATGTGCTTAATGGAGTTTATTTCATGTGTAGGTGAAGTGGA
>MDKJ01330242.1:0-11966 GCA_005239525.1 Nicotiana knightiana
TATATATATATATATATATATATATATATATATATATATATATATATATATATGGATCGGGTTTCACGCCGCAACAAGCCTTATGGCTATATTTATGTGGATCAAGTTGCACGCCACAACAACGGCTATATATGTGAGGATCGGGTTACACGCCGAGTAAGCCTTATGGATATATATATATATATATGGATCGAGTTTCATGCCGCAACGGGCCTTATGACTATATGTGGATCGGGCTGCACGTCGCGGCATGTATCGTACTTGTAACGACCCGGCCGGTAGTTCCGTGAGATTTACCCCGTTTCCCCTACTTCTGCATTGGTTATATATCGCTATCCTATTTTTGATGTGTTGGATCCGTTGTTTTGGGTCCGGAGTGGTTATGGTGTGAATTTAGGTATTTAGCCTTTTAAAGTAGCCTATTAGTTGAGAAAGTCAACTGAGAGTTGACCTATTGGTGAACAACCTTGGAATGCAGATTTTATGGCTCGGATAGTTTCGTTATGTGATTTGGGACTTAGGAGTGTGTTCAGAATATTTTTGTGATGTCTGGTGTAGAATTAGGCTTGAATTGGCGAAAGTTAGTTTTTGACGATTTCCATTTGGCAGTGGAAAATAGGCTATTGGGGTCGGAATGGTATTCCATAAGTTGGAGCAGGTTCGACATATCATTTTGGATATGTCTGCCGAATTGCAGGTCAGTCAAAGGTGTTTTGGTTGGTTTCGGCGTAGTTGGCAAAATTTGGAAGTTTCAAAGTTCATAGGCTTGAATTTGATGTAAATTTGGTGTTTTCGTGTTGTTTTTGGTGTTTCAAAGGCTCGACTAAGTTGGAATAATGCTATGGGGTGTGTTGGTATGTTTTGTTGGGGCCCCGAGGGGATCGAGATTGATTTCAGATGGTTGGTGGGATTTTTGGACTTGGAAATTTGCAGCAATAGCTACTGGTTTTGAAGTTCTGGTGTTGACCACATCTGTAGTCAGGAAGCCGTAAGTGCGATGTCGCAGGGGCGATGGTCGATGTGGCAGGTGCAGAAAAGTCTAGGCAGGGGAATTTCTGCAGGTGCGAAGTTTTGGCCGCACCTGCGAAGCCGCAGGTGCGCAATTGGCCCGTTAAGTGAGATTCCGCAGGTGCGCACCTGGGACCGCAGGCGCAGCTAAAGGTCCGCAGGAGTGGAAATGACTGGCAGAAACAGTATATAAAGGCCCTCCGCAAAAATTGTATTAGTTTTCACCATTTTGCATGCGGGAGGACTCCTTTGAAGGCGATTTGGAGGGGGAAATTCAAGATTCTCAGTAGAGGTAAGTTCTTTGGTTACTAACATCGTTCCTATGCTATTTTGTTCGGATTAGGCTTGAAAATTTAAGGATTTGAGTAGGAAAAGGTTGGGAAGAAGGGGGTGGAGAATTGGAAATTCTTTTGAGGTTTTGGGTAGGCAAGTGTGATCTGATTGTGATGATTTTGGTATGAGTAGAATTGTGGGAGGACGAGGTGATTTTGGTATGAGTAGAATCGTGGGAGGACGAGGTTTCTAGTGATGTAAAAATTTTCAAGTTTCGAGACATGGGCCCGGGGCTTGGGTTTGGCCGAATTTCAAGATTTTTGTGTAATTTGATAGTTTTCGATTGGGTTGCGTTCCTTGGTTATATATTGATGATGTTAAACTGGTTTTAACTAGATTCGGAGCAATCGGGAGCCAATTCGAGGGGCAAGGGCATTGCGGACTAGTGTTGTGGCCCGGTAGAGGTAAGTAATGGTTATAAATCTTGTCCTGAGGGTATGGAACCCCGGACAACATATTTTCTTATTGATTTTAGAAAGGGTGCACATGTCGGATGACGGGTATGTGGTGCGTACTGATTTTTGGATGAACTACGTCCTATCTACGGCAACTAATGAGTTGCATATTTACTCAAAACCTTATGTTAAATTATGATTCTAAAGATTTGTGAAATATTTGGGCTATAGGCTGTGTTTGGGGCCTCGTGCCGATCTGTTCAGACCCCTTGAGGGCTTTTTACTGTTGTTTTCCTCACTTTTTGTTGATGATTTTACTCAGCATCATTGTGCATATTGCTTTTTGAAACTCAACATGATTTACACCACTTTGAGATTTAAAAACTGATGTTTTGGGTCGAGTACCCCGTTTTACTGATTTGCCCGAGGGGCCTTTTGAGTGGTTCTGTTGAGTGTGGTCGAGGGCCAAGAGTGATGGTGAGGTGCTGAGTGATTTATGCCATGATTTGGCTTATTTATTAACGCTTGGGCTGAACGAGCCCCTCCGGAGTCTGTACACACCCCCAGTGAGCGCACCGAGTGCCGAGTGATGAGTGATTGGGAAGCATGAGTGATTGTGAGGTGCTGAGGGACTGATTACGAGTGATGGTGAGGTATCCCCGAAGGGCTAATTATGAGTGACTGTGAGGCATGCCCGAGGGGCTGATTATGATACATGTTTTGCCCGAGGGGCTACTTATGATTTTACTACTTTCACTCTGAGCTTGTGAAATATGTTTTGCCCGAGGGGCCATTATATGATTCATTTCATTTTTATACTAAACCTTTTGGTTAAAGTTGTTGAAAAATACACATATCGAAAGGTTTTTCTGAAGGTTGGTTTTAAGGCATGACGATTTCATATATCTATGTTATACTATTGGAAAGTAAGGCTGTGTATATTATGATTTGCTGGCATTGATTTTATGTGCTTCCTTGCTGCTTAGACCTGGTTTATTTTCATTACTATTGAGTTGGCGTACTCACATTACTCCCTGCACCTCTGTGTGCAGATTCAGGAGCAGATATCGAGCATTAGCCCTTATTCCGCAGCGAAGCAGGATTTGTGGGATATAGAGGTAGCTGTTCAGTGTTCGCAACATCTCTGTTTTCCCTTCTTGTTGTATTTAGCTTTGATTCGAAGGTTTTGTATTATAATAGTTTATTTTGGCTTATTTCTCTAGATGCTCATGACATGTTGGCTCCGGGTTTTGGGGATGGCAGTATTGTATAATATTGGCCTATTGTATTAAAAACTTTTCTGTATATTTTTATAAAATGCTTGAAACTTGAATGGGATTTTCAAAAGAAATTGCGAACACGCGGTAGTCAGCTAGCCTAGTTCCACGATAGGAACTATCACGACCGGTTAGGATTTGGGGTCGTGACAGTACTGTGCTGAGTGACTGAGCGTGGCGAGCGAGAATTGAGACGGTCAATTTTAGAGCTCTGAGAGTGTGAGTACTTGGGATTTCACTATGTTGCTTCACATATGGTTTCCACATTGGCATGTAGCTATAGAGACGTCATACTCTTCTTATCAGTCACACTTGAAATATTTTTCTTATTTTTGTTAAACTTGACTGTTGAACCTAAAAACATGCCTATTTTTCTGTATTGTCAAACTCTATATATTTACTGTATTGCTTGAGCTCATTACTGCTTTCAGACCACATGTTAGACTTTTTACTTATTGAGTTGGTTGTTCTCAGGTTACACCCTGCACTTCGTGTTCAGATCCAGGTGTTTTCGGGCACGGCGGTTGTTGATTCCTGAAGGTTCATCAGTTCAGAGATTATCGAGGTAGCTTCCTTGGCATCTGCAATCCTTGACTATCCTCCTTTATCTTTTAGTCTTGTTTATACTGATCTACTTTCCTAGACAATGTTCCATTAGTTAGACTGTGTTCTGATGTAGATGCTCATCTACTCCGTGACACCCAGATCTTTTGGGAGAATTTTGTACTGAGTTATGATATTTAAATCTAGTGTTTTTATGAGATTCTCACTTATTTAAATTTATTTCAGTATATTTGGAATTTTAAAATGTGGTATGTGTGAGATGTCAGCTTGCCTAGTACCATGATAAGCACCATCACGACATGTTGAGTTTTGGGTTGTGATAAGAAATTTCCAAAACCAAATCTAGGCATACGCCCGATGCCAAAATCACCTTCTGGACCTAACGGAACCATCAAAACTTCAAACTGAGGTCAAATATACAAAAGTTAAACTTGGTCAACTCTTCCAACTAAAAGCTTCAATCATCAAATTCGTTCTTCCAAATCGATTTTGATAACCTGAAAACCAACACCGACGATTCACACAAGTCATAATACATCATACGGAGCTACTCCTGCCCTCAAACTATCGAGTGAAGTGCAAATTTCTCAAAATGACCGGTCGAGTCATTACAGAGTGTAGGTGCATAAAGAATTTTGTGTTCACGCAAAGTTCAGGGAAAGGTCGTACCCTAAAAGGTGTGACATAGAAATGAATCTACCCTAATGCAAGTATTAGTGACCGCTTTCATGGCTCAAACTATAACCTAGAGGTTGTGGCCTCTCGAAGATAAGTATAGGCGTCTCCGTACAGATCTGCAAGACTCTACTAAACCTGCTTATGATTCGTAGCACCTATGAACCTAGAGCTCTGATATCAACTTGTCACGACCCAAAATCTCTTAGAAGGAGTCGTGATGGCACCTAGTCTCTAAGACTAGGTAAGCCTAACATTAGGTGAAATAACAACAATATTTAACTAACATAGATTAATTTTGAAATAGAAATATCTATACAAATTTACAATCCCAAAACCGGTAGTACAAGTCATAAGCCTTTCTAGGAGCAATATACGTAATGAATACATCACTATTACGGAATAAAAGGAAACAATGGAAACAAATACAATGGAAGGTGACTTAGGAGCCTGTGAATGCCTAGCATGCGTATCTTGAAGTCTCAATCCACGCCAAACATAAGTCTCAAAACCAACTCGATCTGAAGTACCTGATTCTGCACAAAAAAATGTGTAGAAGCGTAGCATGAGTACACCACGGTGGTACCCAGTACGTATCAAGCCTAACCTCGGTAGAGTGACGATGCCAGTTAAAGACACCTACCAAATATATATAAACCTGTGCAGGATATGACATAAAGCTAACAATGAAGGAATATAAAAGTAATGCCAATAGAAGAAGGAAATAAAATTACAAGCAGTGGTAACAATAAGGGGGACACGAATGGCAACAAGAAATAACCAAGTAATTAAACAACAACATATTTAGGGTAGCGATGTCAACTCAACCAACGAATCGTTTCTAATACACAATTCCAACAATCCCAATTCTCGTAATCCCATATCATACATCACAACTTCCAAACCTTTAACACACATGGAACCTTGTGCCCACATCTTTCCATCACACTTTGCACAGTAAAATCCATGTGCTACTCAGTACATAATATCCGTGTCAAGTTCTAATTAGGATGTTCAAGGGATTTTATTTATATATCATAAAGTAAAATTTCAGTTTCTAGACCAAGTAGGAAATCAATGAGAAAAATGAGTTTATTTTAGAAATCATTTGGGTGAAGAAAAATAATAGTTCAAATAAAATACAACATCGAATAAGCTATTGAATTTAATATAGAATTTATCAAATTAAAATATAGTAACAATTCCTTTTAAGTAAAATAAAAACCTCATACACGTTAAGGAGACTAAGTTGAGAAATCAATTGAATTAAAATATGACAACTATTAGAAATGGTAAATACCAAAATATATGGCGAGTTTTAACTTAAGAGTCACACAAGGTAGCATGATATTAATTCTTTTTATTTTAAATCACTATATTACTAACGACTCAGCATGATAGTAGGTAATGACTCCACGTAGTAAACTCACACTGAAAATCAATTCATCAGAATAATAGTATTAGGAAAAGAGCTCATGAAATGAAGGCAAGGCAATAAGTCAATGACAATAACTCAATCCTCTAAAACATAGTGAAAATCGAAAATACAAATTCTTAGAGTATCCTACGAAGGAACTGAAGCCAATACAATTGTCACTACCCCAGTTCGCCCTCCGTGAACATGTCGTGACGGCATCTAGTCCCTATGACTAGGTAAGCCTAACAATGCGGAATAACAACATAAATGCGGAAATAAGTAAAATAAATCTAAACAATCTAAAAGGAAGACTGTATATAAAATCCACTTGGCATATACAACCCAAAATAATACGGAAGTCTACAACATAACCCCAAAACCCGGAAACTCACGGGAACCACAGGCTAACAGAATATAATACAATGCCCTAACTCAAGAATAACTATACAACTAAAAGAAGGGATAAACTTTTCACAAAAGCTAATATATGATAGAGACTCCTGGTCTGCGGACGCGACAGATATACCTCGAAGTCTCTGCTGTATCTCTAAACCTCGAGGATAGTGCGCCTGAGTGGAGGTACCTGGATCTGCATATGAAAAACATGCGCAGGAAAGGGCATGAGTACACCACAACGGTACTTAATAAGTGCCAAGCCTAACCTCGGTCGGGTAGTGACGAGGAAGGTCAGGGCCCCACTGAGGTGAAACAATATAATAGGAATTTACAGTATGAAAACAGGCGGTAATAATGAGTACAACAGTGAAATAAGACAAGTCAAACAAGGCAATAACAAAAACACCAGAACAGAGTAAACACCGAATATGTACAGCATAATGACAATAGTAACACGAGGATCTCCCAGGATACCGTCCTGAAATCCTTTTCTCAAATGTGCAGTGGATCTCCCAAGATACCGTCCCGTGGTCCATCATATGTATATCCGAAGGATCTCCTGGGATACCGTCCCGAGATAACGCACTCGTTACCTCACGCACCAGGCATTCAATTACCAAACATCGCATCCTAAGGGAAAAGGTCCCCCACACAAAGTTAGACAAGCCACTTACCTCGAATCGGCTAAATATAACTTGAAATCACACGTTTGCCACGAGTATCCGACCCCAAATGGCCCAAATCTATAAAATTCAATTGCATATCATAAATAACATCTCATGCAATTGATCATACTGTTTAATTCAAGCTAAAGAGTGAAATTATGTAAAATGACCAAAATGCCCCCCAGGCCCACGACTCAGAATCAGGTAAAAGTTATATTTTCCGGACACCCATTCACTCACTAACTCATTTAACCAGAAAGAATCGAAATCCGATGCCAAACACCCCCACTATTTTCCAAAATTTCGGATTGGGAACATCTCATCCCTTTCCTATGGTTTTTGCCTCATTTTTGATAATTAAACTAAAGAAATAAATGGGGATTAATGGTATAACAATGAATTAGGATTAGAAAACGTTACCTATGATCCTTTTCTTCAAAACCCACTAAAAATCGCTAGCTTTGAGCCGTCACATGATTTTTGGAATTATGAACCAAACTCTCGGATTCTTGGAATAAAATACCTAGGCAATCCGCAGCTGCGGACTCGATCACCTCATCTGCGGTACCGCACCTGCGGAAGAAACATTGCAGGTGCGAAATTCACTAAAGATGCACTGGGGCCGCACCTGCGATCGTTTGGTCGCGCCCGCGGTCCCGTACCTGCGGAACCCAGGTCGCACCTGCGACCACTGGTCAGTCACCCCCTACCGCACCTAAGATTAAGGACACCGCGCCTGCGAGGCCACACCTGCGGAAAAAACCTTCGCAGGTGCGAAAACACCAGAAGGTGTCTGGTTCAGCAGCAACAACTCCCAATCTTCACTCGTTAAGCATCTGAAACTACCCCGAGGTCCCCGGGACCTCAACCAAAACCACCAACCAACCCTAGAACCTCATTTGAACTAGGGAGAGCCTTAAAAACACGTCTCTTAACATCAAAACATCGATTATGCATAGGTTCAAGCCTAGAAACTTAAGAAAATTCCGAATTCACATCCGACGCCAAAACACGTCTAAACTTATCCGAATGACCTCAAATTTTGCACACACATCCCAAATGACATGACGGAACTACTGTAACTTTCGGACATCCATTCCGAACCTTGGTTCAAAAATTCACTATCGAACCGGAAACTCCAAAAATCCAAACTTCGGCATTCCAAGCCTAAATGTTCTACAGACTTCCAAAATACATTCCGAACACGCTCCCAACCCCGAAATCACCTAACGGAGCTAGAGGAATCATCAGATTTCCATTCCGAGGCCGTCTTCACACTGCTCTGACTACGGACAACTTTCCAACAATTAAGCTCTCATTTAGGGACTAAATATCCCAAAACTCTCCGAAACATAAAATCGAACGTCCAGGCAATTCAATTAAGCAGAAATAGACTTAGGGAAAACAGTTAACAGGGGGATGGGGGCATTAATTCTTAAGACGACCGACCAGATCATCACATCCTCCTACACTTAAAAATTTGTTCGTCCTTGAACGATCATAAAGACATACCTGAAGTAGTGAAAAGATGAGGATAACAGCTGTGCATATCCTGTTCGGTCTCCCAGGTCGCCTCCTTAGCCGGCTGACCCCGCCACTGAACCGACCTGAACTTTCTGACATGCCTGTCCAATATAGCTACAGGCTCCTCAACATATGATAGATCCTTGTCCAAATGGACTGAGCTGAAATCCAAGACGTGGGACGGGTCACCGTGATACCTCCGGAGCATCGAACCATGAAATACCGGATGAACTCCTACCAAGATGGGAGGTAAGGAAAGCTCATAAGCAACCTCCCCAACACGCCTCAATATCTCAAAAGGGCCAATAAACCTCGGACTCAACTTCCCTTTCTTCCCAAATCTCATAACGCCCTTTATAGGCGAAACCCAAAGCAGAACCCGCTCTCCGACCATATATGAAACATCACGAACCTTTCGGTCCGTGTAACTCTTCTGTCTGGACTGGGATGTACGGAGTCTATCCTTAATCACCTTGACCTTCTCCATGCATCCTGAACCAACTCTGTGCCCAATATCCTGGCCTCACCCGACTCGAACCAACCCACTAGAGATCTGCACCTCATACCATATAAAGCCTCATACGACGCCATTTGAATGCTGGATTGATAACTATTGTTGTAAGCAAACTCTACCAATGGAAAAAATTGATCCCATGACCCTCCAAACTCAATCACACACGCACGGAGCATATCCTCAAGAATCTGAATAGTGCGCTCGGACCGTCCGTCCGTATGGGAGTGAAATGCTGTGCTCAACTCCACCCTGGTACCTAACTTTTACTGAACGGCTATCCAGAACTGTGAGGTGAACTGAGTACCTTTGTCTGAAATAATAGAAACTAGAATACCATGCAGACGAACGATCTCCCGAATATATATCTCTGCCAACCGCTCCGATGAATAAGTAGTCAGTACTGGAATGAAATGGGCTGATTTGGTCAGCCGATCAACAATAACCCAGATAGCATCATGGTTCCTTAAAGTCCGAGGAAGTCCAACCACAAAGTCCATGGTGATCCGCTCCCACTTCCACTCTGGAACCTCAATCTGCTGAAGTAACCCTCCCGGTCTCTGATGCTCACATTTGACCTGCAGACAATTGAGGCACTTGGCCACAAACTCTGCTATATCCTTCTTCATCCTTCGCCACCAAAAGTTCTGCCTCAAATCCTGATACATCTTTGCAGTACCCGGATGGATGGAATACCGCGAACTATGGGCCTCTGCCAAAATCAACTCCCGAAGCCCATCAATATTGGGGACACAAATCCGGCCCTGCATCCTCAATACCCCATCATCTCCAATGGTCACATCCCTGGCATCACCGTGCTGGACCGTGTCCCTGAGGACAAGTAAAAGAGGATCATCATACTGCCGCTCCCTGATACGGTCGAATAAGGAAGACCGGGAAACCACGCAAGCAAATACCCAGCAAGGCTCAGAAAGATCCAATCTCACGAACTGAATGGCTAAGGATTGAACATCTAAGGCTAAAGGCCTCTCAGCTGCATGAAGATATGCCAAACTCCCCAAACTCTCCGCTCGGCGACTCAAGGCATCGACCAGCACATTGGCCTTCCCCGGGTGGTATAATATAGTGATATCATAGTCCTTTAGGAACTCTAACCATCTGCGCTGGCGCAAATTTAGATCCTTCTGCCTGAATATGTGCTGCAAACTCCGGTGGTCAATATAAATCTCACAAGGCACACCGTACAAATAATGACGCCAAATCTTCAAGGCATGAACAATGTCAGCTAACTCAAGGTCATGGACAGGGTAATTCTTCTCATGTATCTTCAAATGTCTGGACGCGTAGGCAATCACCCTACCATCCTGCATCAACACCGCTCCAAGGCCAACTCGTGAGGCATCACAATAAACTGTATAAGACCCCGCCATTAGGCAATATCGAGATTGGGGATATAGTCAAAGCTGTCTTGAGCTTCTGAAAGCTCGCCTCACACTCCTCTGTCCACTGAAATGGAGCACCCTTCTGGATCAATCTAGTCATAAGGTCTGCAATCGATGAAAATACCTCCACAAAACGGCGGTAGTAACCCGCCAAGCCAAGGAAACTGCGAATCTCTGTAACTGAGGACGGCCTGGGCCAACTTTGAACGACCTCTACCTTCTTCGGATCCACTCGAATGCCCTCACTCGATACCACGTGGACTAAGAATGCCACAGAACTCAACCAAAACTCACATTTTGAGAACTTTGCATACAACTTCTTCTCTTTCAAGGTCTGAAGCACTGTCCTCAGGTGCTGCTCATGATCTTCCCGACTCCGGGAATAAACAAGAATATCATCTATGAAAACAATGACGAACGAGTCGAGATATGGCCTGAACACACTGTGCATCAAATGCATAAATGCTGGGGGTGGCATTAGTCAGCCCGATTGACATAACTAGAAACTCATAATGGCCATACCGAGTCCAGAGAGTAGTCTTCGGGATATCCGGCTCTCGAATCTTCAACTGATGGTAACCTGAGCGCAAATCAATCTTAGAAAATACATGTGCGCCCTGAAGCTGGTCAAATAAATCATCAATACGAGGCAAAGGACAATGGTTCTTTACTGTAACCCTATTCAACTGGCGATAATCAATACACATGCACATAGAACCATCTTTCTTTTTCACAAATAAGATAGGATCACCCCAAGGTGAAATACTGGGTCGAATAAAACCCTTATCAAGCAATTCTTGTAACTGATCCTTCAATTTAGGAGAAGCCATACGGTAAGGAGGAATGGAAATGGGCTGAGTGCCCGGCAATAAATCAATGCCAAAATCAATGTCTCTATCGGGTGGCATGCCCGGAAGATTAGTTGGAAACACATCGGGATAATCCCGTACCACTGGAACTGAATCAATAGGAGGGGTATCAACACTGACATCTCTCACATAAGCCAAATACGCTGCACACCCCTTCTCAACCATACGCTGAGCTCTAAGAAAAGAGATAACTCTATTGGGAGTGTGATATAAAGTACCACTCCACTCAACACGCGAAATACCTGGCATAGCCAGTGTCACGGTCTTAGCGTGATAATCAAGAACATCATAATGGGGCAACAACCAGTCCATGCCCAAGATAATATCAAAATCCACCATATCGAGTAACAATAAATCTGCACTGGTCTCAAAATCACGAATAGTAACCAAACACGACCGATAAACGCGGTCCACAACAAGATAATCTCCCACAGGAGTAGAAACATAAACAGGAGAACCCAAAGAATTTTGGCCTATACCCAAATGCGGAGCAAAATACGAAGACACATAAGAGTACGTGGAGCCTAGATCGAATACAACCGATGCATCTCTATGACAACCCAGTATAATACCTGTGATGACAGAATCGGAGGCAACAACCTCGGTATGAGCAGGAATAACATAATATCTGGCATGGCCTCCCCCTCGAGGGTGACCTCTACCTCCCTGACTTCCACCCCTGGCTGGATGGGCAGATGGGGTAGCAGCTGGAGCTATGATCATGGCTTGAGAACTCTGTTGAGCATGCTGTGGCAGGAAAGTCTGTGAAGATGCACCCCTACCACGTCTGCGACAGTCCCTAACCACATGGCGTGTATCACCACACTCTAAACAAGCTCTGGGAGGACGTGGTGGCTGTGACTGGCTAGGGCCAAGTCTGCTAGACTGACCTCTGAAAGCACCCCGCGCAGGAGGCGCGCTAGAAACTG
>ML431873.1:0-10501 GCA_005239525.1 Nicotiana knightiana
AGAAACTTGATTAAGTAACAGTTTAGTATTTAATAAACTCAATTGATACGTTCAATTCTTCGTAGGATTGACTTTGGGCTTAATACCCCAGATTTATAGTTGCAACGCCCGTTTGGTCTTTATAGAAGACATAGTTGAGCGTGATCACCCAGCAATAAGTCAATACGAAAATCGATATCCCTATCAAGTGGCATGCCTAAAAGATTTGCTGGAAATACATCTGGAAAGTCTCTCACTATCAGAACTCACTCAACGATAGGAGTATCAACACTGACATTCCACACAAAGGCTAGATAAGTATCACAACCCTTCTCAACTATCCGCTAAGCCTTTAGAAATGACACAACTCTGCTAGGGACATAATATAATACACCTCTCCACTCTGACTGTAGTAAACCTAGCATAGCCAGCGTCACAGTCTTGGCATGACAATCAAGAAAAGAATGATAGGGCGACAACCAATACATACCCAAGATAACATCAAAGTGTACCATACTAAGTAACAAAAAATCAACTCTAGTCTCAAAACCACCAATAACAACAACAGGACCGATACACGTGGTCCACAACAATAGAATATCCCACAGGCGTGGATAAATAAATAGGAGAACTCAAAGAATCACGAGATATATCCAAATACGGAGAAAAGTAAGATGACACATATGAATAAGTGGATCCTATATCGAATAAGACAGATACATCTCTATGGAAAAGCAGAACCGAACCTAAAATGACCGAGTCTGAAGCAACTACCTATGTCCTACTCAAAAAAGCATAGAATCTGGCCTAGGCTCCCCCTCTAAGGTGACCTTTACAGCCCATACCCCGCCCTTAGCTGGCTGTGTGGGTGGAGCGGCAACTGGGGCAGCAATCACTGCTTAAGAAGTCTGCAGACCTGACAGAATCCGTGGAACCTGAGTAGTCTGGGAAGGTGCATCCCTCCTGAATCTGGTGTAGTCTCTAACCATGTGAGCGGTATCACCACACTCAAAATAAGCTCTCGGTGGCCATGGCGGCTGGAGTGACCGCTTAAGGCACCCCATGCAGGAGGTGAACTAGAAAGTGGCTGAGCAAAGTGTGCAACCTAAGACCTCGGAACAACCGAAGCACCACTAGAAGCTGGAAGTGCTGAATGAACTGGACGGCTCATACAACCCTTTCCGTGACGAGTTGTAGTTGCAGCGTGACCACCACTAAATCCTCCAGTACCACGAGGCCTCTTGGCCTCCTTATCATCTCTCTCACGGTGCCGCATACCCTCAAACATTCGTGCAATATCAACCATAGTTGAGCCCCTCGATAAATTGATAGACTGACTCTCTGACTACAAAAACCAAAATAGGTGCATGTCTGGACAGATCACTAAATAAGATGGCATACTCCGACAGTGAATAGTACCCTAGAGTAGCTACTCAAACTTCACACGCCATGCATCCAGAAGGGTTTGAGGAACAAACTCTCCCAAGAGAAACTCTAAAAACTGATCCCATGTAAGTGAAGCTGCCTCGGCTGGGCTACCCACCGTGTACGCTCATCGACACTGATATGCCGCTCCCTTTGCTGGAACGTAGTAAGTCACTACCGGAACTGACTCAAGAGTAGGAGTATTAGCACTGGCATCACTCACAAAGTATAGATAAGCATCACACCCTTTTTCAACTATCTGGTGAGCCTTTAGAAATGACACAACCCTGCTAGGGATATAATCTAATGCACCTCCCCACTCCAAATGTTGTAAACCTGGCATAGCCAACGTCACAGTCTTGGCATGACAATTAAGAATAGCATGATAGGGCGACAACCAGTCCATACCCAAGATAACATTAAGTCAACCATACTAAGTAAAATAAATCAACTCTAGTCTTAAAACCACCAATAACAACTAAACAGGACAGATACACGCGGTCCACAATAATAGAATCTCCCACATGCGTGGACACATAAACATGAGAACTCAAAGAATCACGAGATATATCCAAATACGGAGAAAATTAAGATGACATCTATGAATAAGTTGATCCTGGATCGAATAAGACAGATACATCTCTATGGCAAACCAAAACTGAAACTATAATGACTGAGTCTGAAGCAAGAGCATGTGTCCTACCCGGAAAAGCATAGAATCTGGTTTATCCTCCCCCTCTAAGGTGACCTCTACGCTCTCGTCCCCACCCTTAGTTGGCTGTACGGGTGGAGCAGCAACTAGGGCAGCAATTATGGCCTAAGAAGTCTACATACCTGACTGAAACCGTGGAACTTGAGTAGTCTGGGAAGGTGCACCCTTCCTGAGTCTGGGGTAGTCTTTGACCATATGAGCGGTATCAACACACTCAATGCAAGCTCTCGGTGGGCATGGCGGCTGGGAGTGGCTCAGGCTGGTCGGTCGGAGTGACCACTGAAGGCACCCCGTGCAGGAGGTACACTAGAAAATGGCTGAGCAAAGTGTGCAACCTAAGACCTCGGAACAACCAAAGAATCACTAGAAGCTGGAAGTGCTGAATGAACTGGACGGCTCACAGAGCCCTTGCCATGACAGGCTGTAGCTGCAACATGACCACTACTAAATCCTCCAGTACCACGAGGCCTCTTGGCCTCCCTATCATCTCTCTCACGGCCCCGCATACCCTCCAACCTCCGTGCAATCTCAACCATCTACTGATATGGAGTATCAAACTCTAATATGCTGAATCTAATACCATAGTTGAGCCCATCGATAAATCGACAAAGTCGCTCTCTGACTACAAAAACAAAAGCATGTGCATGTCTGGACAAATCACTAAATTTGATGTCATACTCCGACACTGAATAGTACCCTACCGCAGCTACTCAAATTTAACGTGACATGCATCCCGAAGGGTCTAAGGAACAAACTCTCTCAAAAGAAACTCCAAAAATCGATCACATGTAAATGAAGCTGTCTGGGTTGGGCTACCCACCTCGTACGCTCGTCGTTGCTGATATGCCGCTCCCTTTGTTGGAACGTAGTAAAAGCAACCCCACTCGTGTCTACAATACCCATAGTGCGGAGAATATAGTGGCACTCCTCCAGAAAACCATGTGCATCCTCTGAAGCCAAACCACTGAAAGTAGGAGGGTGATAATTTTTGAACCTATCGAGTCTAAGCTACTCCTCCTTAGATGTTGCTGCCCTAACCATGAGCTGAACCGGAGCAACAGATTGTATTGTTATAACCTCTAGAACCTGATCGACCTGGAACCACTAATTTGGTATATGGGTTGTGGGAATCTGTGCTCCTCCCCCATCTTGAGATGTGGCTGGTGCAAATGGGATCAACCCCGCCTAAGATAAGGTACCGAACATGCTTAGGAACTGAGCGAGGGTCTCCTGAAGTGCTGAGTGGCAATAGGCACCTCAGGTGACTATCCCCCAATTAGAGCTACTAGTGTCTCCTCTTTCCCAGCTCGGGCAGGTGCTCTGGCTGCACCACGTGCCCCTCTTCGGCCTTTGGCCCGAGCTCGGCCTTTCGCGGCTCTAGTACGGGGCACGGGCGTCTGATCGTCAGATATAGATGTGCTTGTCCTCACCATCTGTGAGAGAATAAAAAGTAAAAGATTTAGTTTTCGAAATCAACCAATTCACACGATAAAGGAGAAGTGAAGTTTTCCTAACAGTTTCGTAGCCTCTCGAAGATAAGTACAGAAGTCTCCATATCGATCCGCAAGAGTCTACTAAACCTGCTTATGACTCGTAACACCTATGAACCTAGAGCTCTGATACCAACTTGAAACAACACCAATTTCCCCTTCGTAGGATGTCGTGATGGCACCTAGTCTCTATGACTAGGTAAGCCTACCAATTAATAATAACTAAATAGATATAATTAACAAGTTACTGAAAAAAACTGAATAATTGATAAAAACCTTCCGAAAATAGAACCTCACAATACACACCCCAAAATCTATGGAACTGAGTCATAAGCTCTATAGAGTAAAACTACATCACTTATGAAAGTACTGTAGTAGTAAATAAATTTTAAAATGGAAGGTGATTTCGAGGCCTACGGACGTTGAGCAGGTATACCTTGAAGTCTCCCAAGCTACAAATCCATCAACTCTAGCGTCCGGCACGGGCAGACTTACTTGGATCTGCACAAAATAAATGTGCAAAAGCATAGTATGAGTACACCACAATAGTACCCAGTAAGTATCGAGCCTAACCTCAGTAGAGTAATGATGAGTCCAGGTTAAGATACCTACTAGGATATAAAATAGACAGTATGAAAATGTAACACGGGTATGTAATGGAAAGGGAATAAGCAACTGATACGAAACAAGATAATAGAACGAACTAGTACAAAGAAATCAACAATAGAAATAGCATAAAAGAAACATCTAAAGGACTACAATGATCATGTATGGGCATCAACTAATAGAATAATAAAGAATGAAAAAACAAGATATATTGCCCACCAAAACACTTTGCAACATGAAATAAACAGCAAGAATCACATTGAGGTACCGCTTCGTGTATAATGAAATCAAAACCGAGGTACCGCCTCGTATAATCAAGAATCACAGCTGAGGTACCACCTTGTATTCACATTTTTCAATTTCAATCACAATCTTTCCTTATACCGCTGTGTGAGCCTTACATTTGAAATAGGTTTTGAAAACAGTTTTCCCAAAATAGCTACACGCACATTAGCCCACCTTATGACGCCTCGTGGCTTCACGTAGTTCTCTTACAAGCAACACGCACATAAGTCCCACTTTATAAAGTTGCATGCACATCAACCCCAAGCCTTATACTACCGCATGTGCGTCAATATCATATCACAATAACAATTGGCACCACAAGTTCCCATATATCCATTAAGGCATGTAAGGATAGTCTAACACAATTAAGGTAAAATTGACTATGAAAATTTATAACATGATATGGCATTTCAATTAAAGAATGGAAATAGTCTAAATAGCCTAAATCGATCAAATACCACGTAAAATCCGTGTAACCACTCGTCACCTTGTGTACATGGATTTCACCTAGCACAATTGAATCAAACAATACAATCCTAAGGGGTAGTTCCCCCACACGAAGTTAGGCAAGACACTTACCTCAACTAGACCAATTTAACACTAGGAAATAGCTTTTCCCTTAAAATCCGACTCCACACGGCTCAAATCTAACCAAAATCAACTTACTATCATCAACAACGTTAGGGAATTCAATTGCAATAGATAAAGTTAAGATCCTTACACTTTTTCCAAAAAGTCAACAAAAGTCAACCTAGGGCCCATCGGTCAAAACCCGTGTCCAATGGTAGATTCCATCTACCCATGATCCCACGAGTTCTTATATATGATTAGTTTCAGAATCTAAGTAAAAATTGACTCTCAAAACTCAATTTCTTATTTTTCAAAAACTTGACAAAGTTTCACAAATTTCTACTTTGATTCACTTGATTTTGATGTTAAAATCAAAGAAATATTGATGGAATATGACTAGAAATAGATTAGAATCACTTACCCAAGGTTTGTAGGTGAAAATCCCCTCTCTAAATCGCATCCTACTGAGTCTAGGGTTCAAAAATGAGATAATGGGTGATAAAATCCTGACTTTCAGGACTTATGTTCTACTACAGCTAACGCAATTGCGATATGGGTTTGCAATTGCAAACCCTCGCAATTGCGGCATTGAAGGCCTGGGGACCTTCTTTGCAAATGCGAAGATTGGTTCGCACTGCTACCCTCGCAATTGCAAAATTGCGACATAAATCATCGTAAATGCGAACCTAGCCAGCCCAAACTTTATTCGCAAATGCGACCAAGGCATCACATTTGCGATACCTGAAGGTCCCTGCTATGGTCGCAAATGCGGCTCTGATGTTCACAATTGCGACACCAAAGGGTACCAGACACTAGATATTAGTTTTCAGTCCAAAAACCTTCTAAAACATGTCTGGAACTCATCTGAGCCCTTGGGGCTCCAAACCAAATATCCACAAAAGTATAAAAATATCATACGAACTCACTCACACGATAAAAACACAAAAATAACATCTAAAACTATGAATCAAACACTAAAATACATGATTTTCAAAGAAATTTTCAATAACTTCTAGAATTTCAACTAAAAGTCTGAATCCTATCAAATCAACTCCAAATGACACCAAATTTTGCAGACAAGTTCTAAATGCCATTACGGACTTATTCCAAGTCCCAAAATCAAATTCTGATCTTGATAGCTAAAATTCAACCTACGGTCAAACTTTTCAACTTTAAATTGTCAAATTTCGACAAATCAAGATAAATCAACCTACGGACTTCCAAAATCAATTTCGGGCATACACCCAAGTCCGAAATCACTATCTGAGCCATAAAATCACAGTTCTGGGGTTATATTTACAAAAGTCAAAGTTTAGTCAACATTTTCAAATTTAAACTTCTAAGTCAAGAATCAAGGGTCCAAATCAACCTGAAAGCTTCCCGGGATGAAACTAACCAACCCCGCAAGTCATAAAAGCATAAATACACATGTGTGAAGCATGAAAAGGGGAAACATGGTGCAATTACACAAAATAATCGATCGAGTTGTTACAAGAATAGATCTGCGGACCACAAAATGCACCACATAATGAACAATACAGTGGTCAATAATTATGCGGACTGCACAAGTGGATAACAAATTTGCAAACCACAAAACCATCACAGAGTTGACCCCAAAATGGCATGGCTACTAGAAGAATGCACGATGAATTTGCGGTTTGCATACAATTTTTGCAATGGCAGAATCCACTACAAAATCATCAAACCCAAAGACACAAAATGCTCTTTAGAAATTCGATCATTCTACGGAACGCGAATCAGTAGTGTGGTACCAAAAAAGTCATCACTTTCATTAAGACTGAGACTCTACACACAGGCAACCCTAGAATTGGAATTCTACCCCACACCACATGCAAGCGACAAAGATACATGAAATCAACACATAATGGCCTACATCTGAGCAATTTCAATGGGAAATACACTAACACCTAACGCGTATTATCTTACACAAGTCAATACAATGAAAAACTTTGCCTTAACACTACTATTTCAACATATCAATCATTCCCAACAATCAATCATTATATACCAACATTTAGAATAAATCTCGGCAAGGTATTCTAAGGTAGCATAGCAATAAGGTAGAAAGAGATGGGGCTTAAGGAAAAGGGGGAATGCGAACCCATTGAGATGTAGAAGAGAAAGAGGGGAGAAATTCTTACCATTTGCATTAAAATGAGTCGAAGATCGGTTGATTTAGCACGGGGTAGATCGGATTCTCTTGTTGAAGTGTGTTTGGTGTTCAAAATTGAATTAGAGGAAGTAGGTAAGTGAGAAATCAGCAGTGGAGCAGGGTTTTAATACCTCTGCATTCTGTAGTGAGGTTTCTACAGAATAGTTTATGCAATCGTATAAATGTTTCACGAAGGACTTTTACCTGGTTGGTGCTTGACCAATATGCAATCGCATTTGTGGCTACAGAAATGTTATGTGGTCCTTGAAATTGGTTTTCCAGAGCATTTTCGAGCGAATTATTTTCAGGAGCTTCTGGCTGCATCTGCGACCACTATGCGATCACATTTGTGGCCGCTAAAATTTCTAAAGCTCAACTCAATTTACACCACTTCCCCTGTTCTTTTGCATCCAACTTATATGTATTTTGGGTACCCTACACTCCAAAACACACACATCAAAATGTTTGACAAACACACATAAACCTACAAAAATAAAAACTCTAAAAACATTCTAACACATGGGTTACCTCCCAAGAAGCGCTTAATTTGATGTCGTGGCACGACGATGTTACCACTTTATTTCTTATCAGTAGAGGAGGATAGTATGGGACCATCCTTCAGTTGGTATTATTTCATAAGTTTCCTTTTTCCAATAGTCCCAAGGTAGTGTTTCACCCTTTACCCATTCACTTTTAAGGTTTGAGTCACATCTTCGGACTCTAATTCAATAACACCATAAGGAGACACACTAATAACTTCGAATTGGTCGGACCATTTGGACTTGAGTTTGCTCAGAATGAACGTCAACATTGAGTTGAAAAGTAGGACAAGTCGCCAGATTGGAATTCCCGCTTCAAGATCTTCTTATCATGAATTTTGTCCTCTCTTTATACATTGATACACTCTCATGGGCTTGGAAATGGAACTCATCCATCTTATTGAGTTAGGTCATCCTTAGATTAGAAGTTTTGTCCCAGTAAAGATTCAACTTTTTCAATGCCCACATGGCTTCTAGTTCCATTGGCAAGTGACATGCCTTACCAAAAATCAACTGGTAAGTCAAAGTTCCAATGGGTGTTTTGAATGCCGTAAAATAAGCCTAAAGAGCGTCATCTAGATTTCTTGAGAATCGGTCCTATTTGCATTAACAGTTTTTTCTAGAATGTTCTTGATTTCTCGGTTGGAGACTTCAACTTGACCACTTGATTGAGAATTGTATGGAGTGGCCACCTTGTGCTAAGCTCCATATTTCTCGAGCAACCCGCAAAGGCTTTATTGCAAAAATAAGATCCACCATCACTAAGGATGGTCCTTGGGGTTCCAAATCGAGTGAAAATGTTTTTCTTCAAGAAAGTGGTTACACTTCTTGCCTCATTGTTTGGCTAGGCAATCGCTTCGACCCACGTTGAGACATAATCAAGTGCCACCAAGATATACACCATACTATATGAGCTCACAAAGGGACACATGAAATTGATCCCGCACACATCAAAGATCTCTCCATCACAAATTCATAGGCATCACATGCCTTCTAGAAATTGACCATTGTCTTTGACATTGATCACATGATTTGACCATTATATTTGCGTCTTTCTATATATTGATGGCCAATAGTAGCCACATTCAAGCACTTTCGTCGTACAGTTTCCATCGTGGTGAACCCCAACTGGAGAGTCATGACATGATTTGAGAAATAGTGTCACCTCATTTTCCAGAATACAACGCCTAATGATGTTGTCTGCGCATATCCGGAACAAAAGAGCTCCTCCCAATAGTATTGCCAACAATCCCTCAATACTACTTCTTTTTAAAAGATTCCAATTCATCGAGAATAAGGAAACTAACTAAAAGTTAGCAATATCGACATACCAAGGAGTTTAAGTGCTAGATATTGCCAAACGTTGTTCATTTGGAAGGCATCATCAATTTCAATATCTCCCTTTGGTCTTCCTGCCTCTTCAAGCCTAGATAGGTGATCACGACTTGATTTTCCATTTGTTTCTGATCTTTGACTTCAAAGTCAAATTCTTGAAACAAAAGGAACCACCTAATCAACCTCGGTTTGGCTTCCTTCTTTGCCATAAGGTAGCAGAGAGCAGCATGATCAGTAAAAACTATTAACTTAAATCCCAACAAATAAGCCCGAAAGTTTTCAAAAGCATAGACACTGGGAAAAAATTCTTGCTCGGTCACTATGTAATGCATTTGCGCGCCATTCAATGTCTTTCTTGCATAATAGAGAGGGTGTAGAATCTTGTTGTGTCTTTGACCAAGCACCACATCTGTAGCCATACCACTAGTGTCACACATAAGCTCAAATGGAATAGACTAATCAGGAGTGACAATAATAGGTGTCGTGGTGAGATTTTATTTCAATTCCTCAAAAGGTTTGAGTCACTTCTCATCGAACACAAATTTATGTTTTTTAAGAATCTTGAACATGGGACTCGCAATTTTTGAGATGTCTTTAATAAATCGGCGATAGAAAATAACATACCCCAAAAAGCTTCTAACACCCTTGACCGATGTGGGAGGAGGAAGTTTGGAAATAAATTCAATTTTGCTCGATCAACCTCAATGCCTCACTTGGAGAATTTGTGGCTAAAAACAATACCTTCGTCCACGATGAAGTGACATTTCTCCCAATTAAGCACAAGGTTGGTTTCTTCTCATCTTTTGAGCACACGCTTAAGAATGTCAAGGCAATTTTTGAATGAGTCACCAATCATAGAGTAGTCATCTATGAATAACTCCAAAAAATCCTCCACCATGTCCGAGAAAATAGACATCATGCACCATTAAAACGTGGCCAGGGCATTGCATATCCCAAACGACATTCGGCTAAAAGCAAATGTCACATAAGGATAAGTGAACGTCATCTTCTCTTGGTCCTCAAGGGCTATGTAGATTTGGTTGTACTGGAGTAACCATCCAAGAAGCAATAAAACGACCTTCCTGCTAGCCGATCAAGCATTTTATCAATAAAAGGCATAGGGAAATTGTCACGACCCAAACCGATGGGCCGCGACGGGCACCCGATACCTTACTCGACCGAGTACCAACGTAACATATCATTCTTATTACATCATCATATACACATGACATACGGGCCTAATAGGCCAACATAATCATTTGTAAACTCAAAACATAGGCCGACAAGGCCGTACAATCTTTCACGTATACGACATATGTCTACAAGCCTCTAAGAGTACATAAATGTCATAAAGGTCGGGATAGAGTCCCGCCATACCAAACAATAC